>JAQZBX010042440.1:0-22014 GCA_029593785.1 Cabassous unicinctus
AGGTCTTTTTCCGAACGTGTTGCCAGTTGGCACTTGGTATTAATCCCTCGTTGCCAGGGAGGCTCATCCCCGGGAGTCATGTCCCACGTTGGGGGGAACAGATTTCATTTAAAATCTGTTTTATCCAATCTTAGCATTGACACCAGATCTTTTTTGATTACTATTGCATTGTATATCTTTTTCCAACCTTTCACTTTAAGCTTGTTGTGTCCTTATCTCTGAGGTGAGCCTCTTGTAGACAGCATATAGATGGTCTGCCGAGTTCAATACATTAACATTCAATGTTATTACTCTTATTACTGTAGAGGCTTTAGTTACTTCATCCATTTTGCCTCTTGGCTTTCTGTTGTCATTTCATACTATTGTCTGTGTTCTTACCCTTGAGTTTGCCCTTCCTAATAATCTTCATTTCTAAACTCTTCTCCAAATCTCTTACCATTGTTTTTTTCCCTTCAGGGTGTAGCACTTCCTTTAATATCTCTTCTAATTCTGGTCTTTGGTAACATATTCTATTTGTGTGTGAAGACTTTGAGCTCACCCTGAGTTTTGAAGGACAGCTTTGCCAGGTACAGAATTCTTGGCTGACAATTTTGTTCAGTACCTTAAATACATCATATCAATTTCTTCTAATCTCCATGATTTCTGATGAGAGGTCAGCACTTAATCTTATCAAATTTCCATTATATATGATACTTTTCCTTTCTCTTGACACTTTCAGAATCCTCTATCTCTGATATTTTTCATTCTGAGTAGTGGATATTTCAGAGTAGGTCTATTCAGATTTCTTCTGTCCTTCTTGGATATTGATATTTATGTCTTTCATAAGGGCTGGGAAGTTTTCTGTTCATGATTTCCTGAAATAAACTTTCTGCACCTTTTCCATTCTATTTTCATTTTGGGATATGGATAATGTGAATGTTTGTGTGTTTTGCATTGTCATTCAATTCCCCGACACTTGTTCCATGTTTTCTTCTCTTTCTGTTCTCCTGTCTTTTCCAGTTCAGATGTTCTTTCTTTGAAATCACTAATTTTGTCCTCGAGCAATTCAAATATGCTCTTATGTGCATCTAATGTATTTTTAATCTCATCCATCGTATCTTTCATTCTCATAAGGTCTGTTACTTTTCTTTGCAGACTTTCAAATTGTTCTTTATGCTCACCTAGCTTCTTCTTAATATCCTTTCTTTCTTTAGTCATATTTTCTTTATATTCTTTGAAGTGATTTGGGAGACTTGTGTGATTATCACTGATTAATTGTCTTAAGTCCTTTATCTCTTCAGGATAATTGGCTAATTCTTTTGGCTGGGTC
Organism: Cabassous unicinctus; assembly: GCA_029593785.1. Lineage (NCBI taxonomy): Eukaryota > Metazoa > Chordata > Mammalia > Cingulata > Chlamyphoridae > Cabassous > Cabassous unicinctus. The sequence continues at coordinate 1,310 of JAQZBX010042440.1, forward strand.
ATCTCTTCCAGTTTCCTATTATGGCTTGTAATTTGTGGTTGATGTCTAGGCATCTGAATTGGTGAATTTACTCTGATGGTCAATTTATCTCTCTTGCTTATTGTTTTTTCCCCCACAGCTCTTCTTTGATATTTGGTTTAACTTATTTTAAGTATTTAAAGTTGCCTGCTTTAAGTTATCAAGATTGGTCCAGGGACTCAGTAATGGGGTACAGATATTCTCCCAGGGGTAGGAAACAGAGAGTACCCCCAAAAAATTTTGCTCAACCAATTTCCAAAAGAGCCTGCAGATGGCATGAGTCAGTGCACCTTTCCATGGAGGTATTTCAGTTTGGGCTTTCTGTGTTCCTGTGTTGAATATCCAGAGAAGAGCTTCAAAGCACGCTCCTGTGGACAAATTCACTGAAGAAAATCCCTGGATTCTCCCTCACTTTTCCCTTGAAACAGTTTTCAAGGAGGAAGATGTTTGTTCCAGTCTCAAACAGCTGTAGTGACCCAAGGGTTTTACTCCAGCTTAATATATTGGGGATGAGGGAGGGAAGCCCTTCCTGGCTGCTGCAGGGGCTTGGTAACTCACAGTTTGTCATTTTGGCTTCTTCATCTCTGTGTCCTTCACTTTCCTGGAGATGCATAGCACTGCCCTGGTCTGCTGACTCCCAAAGCAGGTCCCTCAGATAGCTTTTGGCTCTTTCCTCAGTGTTTTTGTGAGAGCATTGAGCTCTGCCTGTTAGTCTGTTGCCATCTTCTGATAACCTTCCCCATTTACATCTTCAGTTAACTTTATTCCTGGATATTTGATTCTTTTAGTGGTTATTGCAAATGGCATATTTTCTTGATTTCTTCCTCAGATTGCTCATTATTGGTGTACAGAGATGCTACTGATTTTTGCTTCTTGATCTTATATCCAGCAATTTTACTGAGCTCATTTATCAGTTCTAGGATCTTTATGTAGATTTTTCAGGACTTTCTATATATAGGACCATATTATCTGCAAATAGTGAAAATTTTACTTCTTCCTTTCCAATTTGGATGCTCCTTATTTTGTTTTCTTGCTTAATTGCTTAGTACTTCTAAAACAATGTTAAGTAAGAGTGGTGACTTTGGACATCCATGTCTTTTTCCAGATCTTAGAGGGAAAGCCATTAGCATTTCACCATAAAATAATATGTTAGCTTTTTTTTCCCCCCATATATACTCTTTATCATGTTAAGGAAATTTCCTTCTTTTCTTATCATTTGAAATATTTTTATTAAGAAAGGATGTGGTATTTTGTCGAATGCTCTTTCTGTATCAATAGAGATGATCATGTAATTTTTTTCTTTCTATCTCTTAATGTGTTATGTTACATTGAATTTCTTATGTTGAACCAGCCTTGCATACCAGGGATGAAACCCATTGATCATGGTGTATAATTCATTTGATGTATTGTTGAATACAATTAGCAAATATTTTATTGAGGATTTTAACTTCCAAATTCATTGGAGAGATTAGTCTGTAGTTTCTCTTCTTGTGGCATCTTTATGTGTCTTTCGTATTAGGGTGACTTTGATATCATAAAATTATTAAGGCATTGTTCCCTCCACTTCTATTTTTTTAAAGAGATTTAAGCAGGATTGGCATAAGCTCTTTCCAGAATGATTGGTAGAATTCACCTGTGAAGCCATCTGGTCTTGGGCTTTACTTTGTTAGGAGTTTTTGATGACTATTTTAATTTTGTTACTTATGAATGTTCTGTTGAATTCATGAATTTCTTCTTTTGCCAATGTAGGGTTCTTGTATGTTTCTAGAAATTTGTCCATTTCATCTGAGTTATCCATCTTGTTGGCCTAAAATATCTCAAAGTATCCTCTTATACTCCTAATTTCTGTGGGATCAGTGGTGATATCCCCTCTCTAGGTTTTTATTTTATGTATTGGCATTTTCTCCCTTTCTTTCTTTGTCAGTCTAGCTAAGGATTTTTCAATTTTATCAATCTTCTCAAAGAATCAGCTTTTGATTTCATTATTTTTTGGGTGTGATTTTTTTTTTTTTAATTCTCTATTTCATTTAGTTCTGTTCTAATCTTTGTTATTTCCTTCTTTCTGTTTGCTTTGGGATTAGTTTTTTTTTTTTTTTTTTAGTTCCTCCTGTTTTGCAATTAGTGTTTCAATATTAGCTATTTCTTCTTTTTTAATATAAGCATTTATGTCTGTAAATTTCCCTCTCAGCACTGCTTTTGATGCATCCCATATGCTTTGATATATTTTGTTCTCATTTTCATTCTTACTGTCATTAGAGAAATTGCTTTGATAATTTCAATCTTTCTGAATTTGTTGATACTTGTTCAATGATCAAGCATGTGGACACTCCTGGGGAATGATTCATGTGTGCATGGGATGAATGTATATCCTGCTTTATTTCTGTGTAGTGTTCTGTACATGTCTATTAAGTCTAAGTCTGCTAATGTATTTTCAAATCTCTGTTACTTTATTGATACTCTGTTGAGATGTTCTGTCTAATGGTGATAATGGTGTATTAAAGTCCCCCATTATATTAGTAGAGGCAACTATTACTCCTCTTAGTTTTACAATGTTTGCTGCATGTATTTTGGGACACCCTGGTTAGTTACATAAATGTTTATGATTAATTTTTTTTCTGGATAGATCACTTCTTTTATTAATGTACAGTGTCCTTCCTTGTCTCATACAATATTCTGCATTTAAAATCCATTTTGTTTCAATATAAGTACAGCTAACCCCACCATTTTCTGTTTATTGTTTGCATGTAAAATTGTTTTCCAGCCATTCACTTGCAACCTTCTTGTATCCCTGGGATGAAGATGAGTTTCTTGTAGACAGTATATTGATGGGTAATATTTCATTATATAATACTCCAATCTGTGTCTTTTGTTTGCAGAATTTAATCTATTAACATTCAATGTTATTATTGTTAAGGCAGTACTTACATTAGCCATTTTTTTTTGGTTATATATGTGTAATATACTGTTTTGCTTCTTTTTTTATCTTTTTAGTTATTCTTACTAATAATTTTTCTTTTACACTCTCCTCCAACTCTATCATTCCCGTTGTTTTTTCCCTTACAACCTGCAGACCTCCCTTTAGTGTTTTTTGAAAAGACTGATTACTTATTTACAAACACTCTTAATTTCTGTTTATCTGTGAATATTTTGAACTCTCCCTCATTTCTGAATGCCAGCTTTGCTGAATACAGAATTTTGACTGGCAGGTTTTTTTTTTTCCTTTTAGCATCTTAACTATGTCATACCACTGCCTTCTCACCTCCGTTGTTTCAGATGAGAAATAAGCACTTAATCTAATCAAACTTTCCTTGTATGTGATGAATCTCTTTTCTCTTGCTGCTTTCAGTACTCTTTCTTTATCTTGAGCATTAGACAATTTGATAAATATATGTCTATGTTAAACCTGTCAGGATTTATGCTGTTTGGAGTGCACTGCTCTTCCTAGACATGTACATACATGTCCCTCAAAAAAGTTGAGAAATTTTCAGCCATTTTTTCCTCCAACACTCCTAACTCTTGTCCTTTCTTTTCTCCTTCTGTGATACCTATAATGCATATTTTTGTGTGTTTTGTTTTGTTATTCAATTCCCTAAAGCCCTAATGATTTCTTTCTGTCTTTTTATCTGTCTGTTCTATTATCTGTGTAATTGCATATGTATTAACTTTGACATCACTAATTCATTTCTTTGCTTGTTCAAATCTCCTGTTATGTCCTTTCAGCATAGTTTTGATTTCTTCCATTATGCTATTCATCACCATCAGATCTGTTATCTTTTTACATATGCTTACAATTTCTTCTATATGTCTCCCCAGTGTCTTCTTAAAATCCTTTATTTCTTCTTTCCCTTCATTAAGTTGATTTATGATATTTGTTTGGACAACCTTGATTAGGTGTTCTGCATTTTGCTTTTCCTCCTGGTTTTTAGTTTGTTTATTCAAATGGGCTATGTCTTCCTGATTCTTAGTATGTTTTATAATTTTTTTTTGCTGGTGTCTAGGCATCTGTTTATCTTGATGGGCTTATTCAGATGGTTAGCTTCTCTTTCTACCCTAGAGTTTTATTTTGTTTTGTTTTCTGTTAAGTTTCATCTTTGACACTTGGTTCCACTTATTCTATATCCTTGTAGTTGTCCATAATTTCCTGAAAAAAATTTAAAACGATAGAAAAGGAAATATTGAAGAAGGAAAAAGACTAATAGTAATAATTTTTAAAAAAGAAATAGAAAGGAAGTGATAAAAAGGCCAGGAAAAAATAAGCAATGATCATCAGTGAAAAATCATAATAAAATACAAAGGTATAAGAATAAAAAAAAAATGAAAATAGAAAAAAAGAAGAAAGAATAAAATAAATACGAAAAAAGAAGTGAAAAAAAAATAAAGACCAAATAATAGAAGGAGGAATGGAAGAAAAGCAATGGAAGAGGTAAAAATAAAAGAAAGGAAAAGAATGAAGACACTAAGGAAATAAGAGAAGGAAAAGGAAAAAATAATTGAAGCAAAAAAAGATAAATTACAAAACACAACCCAGAAAAAATAGTCTTTCCTCTTAGGCAAGTAGGAACTATCTCAGGGTGCCAATGCTCATCAATCAATCACTCTGAAGCCTCCTGTTCAAGTTAGGGTACCTGGTTTTAGGAATACATTGAAGAATAAAATTTAAAAAATAAAAATAAAATTTTAAAAGTAAAAAATAATGATATTTTGAAAATTAAAATAACAGATCAAGAATCCTACCCCCTCCCCCCAAAAAAACTCAGTCTATAAGTTCTCTTTCACAATTTGCCAGCAATATACCTAACATCAGCTGTTGGATAACTCTCTGAATCCCTTCTCTTCAACAGTACCAGGAATTGATCCAGAAACCTAGTATATATAAAGCAGATAATCTTCCACTGGTTTACACCCACTCCATAGCTTGGGTAGGGTTCTGAACGCTTATCTGACTATTCCCTCCCTCTATCTCCTCTTGTGCATTGACCAGAAAACAGTTTGCTAGCCATATTTCCTGGCTTCCTTCTCTCCAAGGCCGTTAGGCCCGTGTTAGCCCACCTCCTCACTGACTTATTTCCTTTCTCTCCCAGGGCCAATGCCAGCCTGCCTGATCAAATCCGCCCTACCCTCTTCCTGGAGCCATTTCAGTACTGGCTGGGGTTTTTATTTTATTTTTTAAATTTTTATTTTATTAATTTTGTTTATGTTATGCTATGTTATGTTATTAATTTATTATTTATTTTTCCACTCCATCCCACCTGCTGTACTCCCTTACCGCTACACTTCTGTCACCACTTGCTAGGCTGGCTACAGCCGACATTCAAAGAGGGCACAGCTGGCCAATCTTACTGCAGAGTAACCACACTCTGCCCTCTTCTAGACCCCCTTCCTCCCAGGGAGGAGGACCTTTCTTCCCTCTCAGTTGGCTGCAGTGAGCCAGGGGATTACTGAGGTTATCTGCCTTGATGATGGAGGATTTGTATCATTCTCAGCCACAGGGGTGAGTAACTCATGGCTTTCCTTTTTCCATTTTGTCTCTCTGTCCCTTTCCCTCCTGGATGAGGCACACCACTCTCCTGGTCTACAGCTCCCCAAAGAAGCACCCTTGGGCAGCTTTTTGCCCTTCTTCTGTTGTTTTTGTGTGAGAGTTGAGGGCTGCCTAGCTACTCAGATGCCATCTACCTGGAATTCCACATTTGTTTTTAACCTAAAAGTTATTGAAGAAATAAATCAATTCAGATACAAGTGAATTAAACAATCAATTAATTAAAAAACAAACCTCAGAGCTGACAGCAAGGGAATGAGCAAGCACTACTTAGTTCTCATTGTTAGGTCAGTCCCTTAACTGACTGCCTTAGACTGCTGTTTTTACCCAGTGGGAGCATCAAAGTGGTCATTTACTCACATGTGTCCTTTAGGTACAAAGTTAACTGTGGGTCAGAGTGACCTCATGGCAGAGAAGTAACCTACAGTCAGTAGATCCAGTAGACAGACCCAGAATGATAATGTTTCAAAATTGTTTGTGGCAGACCAGGATTTTTATAATAAGTAATTTTCTGGAGCTTTCTGCTGTACCTTCTATTCTATTGGTTCAAAGTTATACACCATCCTTATTAATGCATTTACACTCCTAATAATCAATGGTGTCTACAACACATGTTGCTTGTTTACATGTAAAGTTTTAAATTTTATGATGTGGAAGTTGCTTTTTCATGAAAAAAAAATAAAAATAAAAATTGCATGGGAAATCAGCTTTGAAAAAAAAGAGTGGAGTTGGTTATGGTACCTTAGATAAAGTGAGCCAATTTTCATCAATATTTTGAATAGTTTCTTCCTTAGATCAATGTATACAACATTAACTGAAGACAGCTGAGAAGTGGGCTTTTCTTTTAAATTGTTAGAAAAGGACAAATGTGAAAGTGCTGTTAATGAAGGAAAACAAGCCTGACGCCTGAACCATCAGTGAGTCTTTATTTGGATTTATTTTAAGAAAGAGATTATAGAGAGGTTAGAATAATTTTTGTCCTTGAACATATACACATAATTTGTTATAGTCAGATAATTCCATATCTGTAGACATTATTGGTTTGTTTCTGTATTTCCATTTCTCCTTATTCCTTTCATGCCTCTGAACATTTATTAGACACTGCATTTGAAAACTTATGTACAGAAAGAACTTGAGTCATATCGTGATTTCATTTCCTTCTGTGACACATTTTCTATTTTCATTCAAAGGCATGTGAGCACCGACATCCTTTCATCTGCCTGCAATCTTTTCTCCACTTGATGTCCATGATTCCACACTCACCTGGCGTCCCTCCCTCCTACCTCACTGTGAGCTCTTTCTACAGCTTGTTTACTGCTCCCTCCTCATTTCTTTGATTTCTACATGCAGAATTGGCCCAACAGAAGCCTTTGGATCTGCTATCTTTTCTTTCGATCCTTATACCCAGGATGCTCTCATCCAGCCTCATATTTAAAACCATCTCTATGTGCTGATAATTCCCAGATTTTTATCTCTAGTTCATATTTCTCCTCTGAGCTCCAGACCTGTGTATATGACTATGTACTTGACTAAATCAAATCCAACACTTCCAAAAATTTCTCATCCATTTCCTGTCAATTCCTTTCTTACAAATACCAGAACTAAACACCACAAATTCATCCTTATCTTCTCTCTTTTTTTACACTCAACATGTATTCCATTACCAACATTGTGTGGTCTTCAAAGTATATTCAGAATTGGAACATACCTCCCCACCCCCACTGCTAATCTTCTGGCTAAACCACACTAAATTTTTGTATATTTTTCTAATTTTTTAAGTGGGTAGAAATGTTGAAATTGAACTCACATCATAGGAAAAACTAGTGGAATCTCTCCATCCACAATATGAGTATTTATTAGAGAATTTTTGAGTTTGCAAAATAATCATGCAAAAAATAGAGGATTTCCATTCACCACTTCACCACCAACACTTTGCATTGGTGTGGAACACTTGTTACTATTGATGATAGCACTTTTTCTATAATTGTACTATATTTAACATTGATTGCATTTGTCATATTTTCTAAAAGATTATTAAAATAGTTCTCTCTGTCACCCATTATTTGCATTATGTGTATTTTCCCATATATATACCTCTTGCTTTATTTTCAATTTTAGTTAACAGTGATAAAATAATAATTTTGTGACAGGTGCACACATATTATAACCAATTTTTCAACTCAGATTTGTAGTCTGGATCTATTCAGAGGTTAAAATACTCAACCTCTGAATAAAGCCAGACTACAGAGTGTGGTAGAGTTGAAGATAGGGTGATGGAAGGAAATGCAGGTGAGAAAGAGAGTCTATGAATTGTGGCAATGGATTTTGAATTACACCCTTATTATTCTTTTCAGGAAAATTAACTGAATTTTAGACTTAGCAGTGAGAGCTTCTGTTTTTCAGACTCTGTGCTATAAAAATGAAACTAGTTTACGTGCAACCTGACTTATATCCCAAAATACATCTAAATAAAATAATAAATGAAACATTTGTAATGTGATTTCTCTACCAACACCCCTATCTTGGAGATCAAGAATATCTGTAATATATGGGATGGTGGTTAGATAGTACACAGGTGTTTTGATTTCTCCTATTACTTTGACGTATCAATAGATTTGGATTCCTAATACTACTCACATTAATTCTTTCATATTTTTAGAAACTCCAAATCATTGACCCATCGAATCTCTGTTTCTGTTAATTCTGTTCTCTTAGTTCAATCCCTTCTTAGCCAACAGAGAACATATATTCCAATTATTAAATCATCCCTTGCTTTACCTTGACCACCACTCTCATTTATTCTCCCAGAGTTTTTCCTTCACTTCAATCTTCCTTCGTAAAGAAATCAATTTCCACTGACAAAGAATGAATATTTTTTCACTCTTTTAGTTAATGGTTAATATTGGATAATCCAATATTAGATCTGGGGCATCCTTTCTCTTTTTCCACCAGAGATATCAATTAGATAAATATGGAGTGAATTGGGGAGGGGGGCAGTGGGAAACCTCACTTGCTTTCTGGTTATGAGGATTTTAAAAAATTAATAGACTCATAATGGCTCCATTTTTTCCTTTATGAATGAAATACTTAGGATAAATTCAAAAATAAAATTGAAAAATGAGACAAATAAATAATATGGTGTTTGATTATTTATTAAATGACATTACAACCACTGGCTATTCATTTGGGCAAAACTTAGATATCTTCAGATCTTATGCCAAATTATACCAGAGAGACTATAGATGTAAAGGTAAATAAAGGAAGTCATAAAATTGGAAGGAAATATAAGTAAATATATATACAAGGTAAATAAAGACTCTCAAATAATGGCAGCAAATGCAGAAATAATAAAGCAGAAGATGGTGTAATTTACTGCGTAATAATAAAATTGCCTGCATATCAATGCCATCATAAATTCTTTTCTATGCTACATAAGTAATTATCAAATATTATTTTCACATATATGACTGGAAAATATCCTTCATTTGTGCAACTATCATAGAAAAGTTTAAACAATCAGTGAACACTTTTATTCAAAACAACCAAAGGACAGAAACATTCTATTCATAAATAAAATGCAAATAACCAATAAACATTTGAAACATTGCTCCATGTCATTAGAGATAAATGAAATGTGAATTAAAGTAAACAAAGAACAAAACATTATTTGAGTCATCATTTTGGCAAAGATATGGTAGACTGATAATGCATCTTGACTTTGTTGCTATTAATATATCTTCCAGTCTCCAAGGACACCATCCCAATTCCTAGGTGCATTAGCTAGCTTTTGTTTTGTTTTACTTTGCTATATTAATTATATTTTAAATTCATTGGTGACTTGAAGCAGAGTCACCAAGGACACTCATTTTTTTTTATCTTAATTGACCTCACCTGTTAAAATTTGACCATATGAAATGTCAGTCTTGTCTGTGGTGAAATTTTCAAGGGAATGGCCTTGTGTTAAGATCCTTGGGTCAGATCCTCAACTCCTCAAGAGTCAAAGAGGATTTCAGGGTTTTCCTTACACATTTACTTTCTATCTGTTTAACTACTCAGATTTTGCAGAAATAGTTCTCTTTTACGTTAGTCTGAAATAGAGAGTTATGATAAAATGTTAGTGATAAGGACTTCAAAATTGAGATAGCTTGTGAATGTACTTCCAAAGTCAGCTTGGAGTGTAAGTTCAATGAGAAAACATGACCAAAATTATATCCATTTCACTATGAACACATTCTTGATTAATTGTGAGTTTCACTAAGGACCTTTCTGGAGAAAACAAAAAGTAAAGCTGGAATGACAGACTAAAGCGTAAGTATTTTCAGAGTTTTAAAGTCAATTATTTTTTCTTTTCTAAAATATGGATATAATAACATTTACAATCACTTTCCTTGAATTAATATTTAAAATTATGTATTTGTGTATTTATAGATATATTTAGTCACAATTAATAATTAAATATATAATTAATTTGGATAGTCCATAAAGTTAAGAAATTCATTTTTAGAATGACATTTCATTTTTGAGACAATTAATTTCTTTTCATGAAAGAAAATGAAGCCTGTTTTATGTAATGGTAAAATAGGTAGGCAACAAAATAACCAAATTTGAAGCACATCCATTGTGACATCTACTGTCTTCATTGTCAATACACGTACATACACACACACACACACATCCCCTATATCAAATACATAAATATATCTCCCCAACTCAAACCTTGGTTTGACATCTGACATTTTATCTATAAAATATCCCATTTGTTTAAGAAACATGTTCTTTGAAGTATAAATATAATAAGCATGAATCAGTGTTACACTTGCGCAATAATTACTAAGTTTCTGAGACAGGATTATGAAGTAGGCACCAGCAGTGAAAAAAATGTTATTTTTCATATTGGAGTAATGCCCAAGATCAGCAGGGAGTTTTGCTAGAGTTTACATTAGCAAAAGAAGAAAATATGAATGCTAGAAAGAAGGTGGGATGCGGGGAACGATATGACTTGCTTTTCAATTTGAGATCTTGCATGTATTACAAGTGTGAATCTGCAGAAGAGGATAGGGGACCAGGTCTTAGATAATTTTTTTTGATGACCATGAATCAGTGCTTGTTCCTTATGATTGTGTTTGAAAACTTTCTGCTATATCTTGTTATGCAAATTCTATCTGAAACCATTTTGTCAGAGAAGAAATTTGGAAGCAGGCTATGCTTGGAATTAAATATCTAATCACCGAAACTGTTATCTTACCTCAATTCAAATCAATGAGGTAATAAACTGTTCTTCCTTCAATGCCTGGCTTGCTTCACTCAACATAAGGTCTTCAAGATTCATCCATGTTATTCCATGTGTTAGCACCTTATTCCTTCTAACAGCTGAGTAATATTCCATTGTATGTATGTGCCACATTTTGCTTATCCATTCATCTGTTGACGGGCACCGTGGCTGATTCCAACTTTTAAAATTGTGAACAATGTCACTATGAACATTGGTGTGCATATATCTGTTCGTGTCTTTGCTTTCAGTTCTTCTGGGTGTATACCCAGTAGTGGAATTGCTGGATCATATGGAAGATCTATTGTTAGTTTTCTGAAGAATCGCCAAACTGTTCTCCACAGTGGCTGGACCATTCCACAATCCCACCAGCAGTGGATGAGGGTTCCTATTCCTCCACATGCTCTCCAACACTTATATTCTGCTGTTTTTTTGATAGCTGCCATTCTGATGGGTGTAAGATGGTATCTCATTGTGGTTTTGATTTGCATTTCCCTAAGAGCTAGCGATGTCAAGCATTTTTTCATGTGCTTTTTAGCCATTTGTATTTCTTCCTTGGAGAAATGTCTTTTCAGGTCACTTGCCCATTTTTTAAATGGGTTGTTTGTCTTTTTATTTTTGAGATGAAGGATTTCTTTATATATGCAGGATATTAAGGTCCTATCAGATATATGATTGCCAAATACTTTCTCCCATTGGGTAGGCTGCCTTTTTATTTTCTTAATTACATCCTTTGAGGTGCAGAAGTTTTTAATTTGGATGAAATCCCATTTATTTATCTCTTGCTGCTCGTGCTTTGGCTGTGAAGTTCATGAAACCATTTCCTATTACAAGGTACTGTAGATGCTTCCCTACATATCTTCCAAGGTCTTTATGGTTTTGGCTCTTATATTTAGATGTTTGATCCATCTGGGGTTAATTTTTGTATAAGGTTGGAGATAGTATTCTTCTATCATTCCTCTGGATATGGATATCCAATTCTCCAAGCACCACTTGTTAAAGAGGCCATTCTCTCCCAAATGAGTGGTCTTGGTGGCCTTGTTGAATATCAGATGACAGTATATGCGAGGATCTATATCAGAACTCTCAATTCGGTTCCATTGGTCAGTAGGTCTATCCTTGTGCCAATACCATGCGGTTTTGATCACTGTAGCTTTGTAGTATGTTTTAAAGTCAGATAATGTGATACCTCCAACTTCATTTTTCTTTTTCAATATGTCTTTGGCAATTTGTGGCCTCTTACCTCTCCAAATATATTTTGTGGTTAGTTTTTCCAGTTCCTTAAAAAATGCAGTGTTGATTTTCATTGTGATCGCATTAAATCTGTAGATTAGTTTGGGTAGGATAAACATCTTGATGATGTTTAGTCTTCCTATCCATGAAAGAGTATAGTTACATATTGAAGGATAGGACAGGTGGGTAGAGATTTTACTGGGTTCAGTGGTGGAAGATCAACAGGTGGGTAGAATTTGAAGGTTAGAATACCCAGGACATGTAAATATGAATCTTGTCATCCCATGAGCCAAGACAGGGAAGAGTCATATGCCCCAGGGGGTGGGGAGGAAGGAACAGAAAAGATCAAATGGGGTATGTAGTTGTCATGGGAAATATTCTTCATTACCTTACATTAATGGACACAGGACATGGTAAATATCATCAAAAATTATTAAACTGTATAGTCTAAATTGTAGACTATACTATAAACCACTGAAAATTTTTAGTTGCTATATTTTACTATCTGTATAACAGTTATAACAATGCTAACATCCAAAAAAAGAAAAATAAAGGTTTTAATATGGGGTGGGGAAGGGGGAGGGAAGTTGGGTATGTGGGAGTCTCTAGTATTCCGTGTGTGACTTTGCTGTGACCTAAAACTTCTTTGAAAATTAAACTACAATTTGGGAGACACTGGGGAATGAGAAGGGGAAGGTGTCACGATACACTGGACATCCGATATTACAGTGATAAAAGGAAAAAAGAATAATTTCTTTTAAAAAAAGGATTTTTTTTGTTCTTTGTTTTTTTTTCCCCATTTTTTCAAATGTCCCAATCTGCTAATTATATTTTATTTTTAGTTTAGCTTCCTTTTTTTTTCCTTCTGAGTCTCCTTGTACTTATCTCTTGCATTTAAAATTATCATTATTATTTCTTTTTCCTATTAATTGTATTTTGTTATTATATTGGCTTCATATTTGAGGAAGGTTTGGATCACAGAAAGGTTACATGGGGGGCTGAAGAGGATCATTGGTGGGGGTTGTCTGGGATGGGGGATTCATGGGAGATATATGAAAGATATATAAAATAGTTCAAATGATCAAGGGATGGGGCATGGTCATGGTGGGTAGACAATTACTCAATTAATGAGGGAATCTGAATTCCCAGCCTGGAGAGCTCTGCTACATTCCCCAAGGGAGCAGCAACAGTCCCCTGAGTGCAGAGGCAGTGTCTGGCAAAAGAGGACGGCCCACTGATGGGTTCTTGTTATTGAGGACTAGCCTTATGAATATTTGCTCTTCTAATTGAAAGTTAGCCTACTGTTATAGGGTGTCTAAGGGTTACCACCTGAGAGCCTCCTTGTTGCTCAAATGTGGCCTCTCTCTAAGCCAAACTCAGCATATGAATGCATTACATTCACCCCAATGTGGGACATGACTCCTGGGGATGAGCCTTCCTGGCAACGAGGGATTAATACCAAGTGCCAACTGGCAACACGATCGGAAAAAGACCTTGAATAAAAGGGGGAAAAGGTAAAGAGAAATGAGTTCATGTGGCTAAGAGACTTCAAAGAGAGTTGGGAGGTCATCTCAGAGGTAATGCTTATGCACACATCAGTAGGATCTCATAGAACACCTAAGTGGATATCACCCCACACTGAGGGACCCCTGAGGGCTCTGGTGACACACAGGTCCTATACAAGTGGGGATAGCCCCAGAGATTGATGCCTATTAGTGGGCTCTTCATTGGCATCTGTGTTCCTGAGAGTGACAGAGATGGACTCAAACAAGTCATCCCTGCACATGGTCCATCAGTCCCTTCTACTCAAACCTATATGTGATGCAGGAGTTTTTAGGTGTACTTCCAGAGACTGTATCCTCTGGCCAACCTATGTGCCAGCTGTGCCTGGAATCTCGGTGTAGCTGCAACTCCTACCCTACAGCTCAATGGACTCATCCAAGTAAACTGGCAAGAAGACGACGATGGGCAACGGCCATCCCAGGGAATGCAGAGGGCCTGCAGCTGCAGGCAAGATAATCCCATCCACTGTATCCATGGAATATAAGCCCTCTCTCACTTGGAGGTGGAGTGGACATCACCATCCAAGTCCCATCAGGATTGGGGGAGGAGCTGTGGACTAGAGTGGACTTGGTGGTGTTCTGTTGTAGACATATTGTGATTCAAGCAATGGAAGAAATTTTAACAGTGAGGTGGAGCTGGTGGCCACTGGACATTTTTGGGCTAGGGAGAGGAGGGGCAGTTGAAATACAGTGGCTTTTTTGGGACTTTGGGGGTTGTCCTGAGTGGCGTAGCAGCAACAGATGTAGGCCATTTTCCATCAGAATATACCATGCAGAACTGGAGGGGAGGGAGTGGGGTCTGTGACGTGAACTGTGGTCTATGCTCGGTGGCAAGGCCCCAGGATGTGTATATCCAATGCGGGTGTTGTACCACAGAGATGAGGAATGGTGGTGTGGGATGTTGTTGGAGGTGTGGGTGGTGGGGAACATGGGAATCCCTGTAATTTCTGAGTAATATTTAGGTAATTTAAGCACCTTTAAAAAAATACATATATATATATAACAAATAACATTTATGTAAACAAATGCACATATATGCATATGTATTTATATATCATTTTACAAATATTGGTATGTATTTTGAAAAATTTGATTTTTACCCACAATAAAAAAATAAAAAATTAAAAAAAAAATCTAATCACAAACCATCCAAAAGAAATGCCAGTTCCAGTCTAACTGGACTAGTTAGCCTTATATATTATCAGCAAAATATAGAATAGAGTTAATCTTAGCACAATTTAAGTAACCTTTTAGCCAAACGTTTGGATAAATGCATTACAGTGGAAATTATCATTTGTTCATATCCAGAACTTTTTAAAGACGTCATTACCTTATACTTGTTTTTTATACTTATTTTTTTGCATAGTCTATATTTGAAACAATTGATGTAAAAAGGCCTGTGCAGTTGTGACGAGTAGAGCTGATGAAATGCCCATTGTGGTGGTTTGGATCTATGTACCCCAGAAAAACATGTTTTAAACTTAATCCACTAATGTGTGTGTAAGCTCGTGTAATAGGACCCTTGATGAGTGTTATTCCTGTTAATCTGTGGCCCAGCTGAATCGTGATGGGTCTAACTCCTATTACTGAAGGCATTATAGGGAAAGTCACACAGAGCGAGAAAGCCACAGGAAGCAGTGAGAAGCTAGAAGTCAACAGAACCTGGAAGAAAAGGGAGAGGCCAGGAGAGGCTGCCATTTGCATTGCAGTGTGACAGAAAAGCCATGGACCAAGGAGGGCTGGCAGTTGGCTCCATAATGTCACAGTCTCCTGGGAGAAAGCATCATCTTCTAAATGAGACCTTGATTTTGGACTTCTCCTAGCCTCAAAACCATGAGCCAATAAGTTCCCATTGTTTAACCAACCCATTGCACAGTATTTGCTTCAGCAGGCAGGAAACTGAAACACCCAGTCTGAGTGACCATGTCTTTCTGCTCACAAATTGTTGCACTGAAGGACCATGGGAGCATGATATAAACTCTTGTATTGAAGATAATCTCTTCATAATGAATACAATGCCTACTATATAAAATGCAAGTGTAAAATAATTTTATTAGAATCTTGAAATATCAGTAAAACAGGTATCCTGATCATTGTCCATAAGCATCTATTACTTTTTATTAGTATAATTAGAAACAATTATATTCCAGGAAATATCTTAATACCTGAGTATATAATTGAAAAAAAGATAGTTGCTTATCTCAAGAATATCACTAATTCATGTAACAGAGGGAGACAGAGCAATAAAGAAGCAATATAGTGCAGCTCTAAGATAGGGATGATGGATGTAGCTGCACATTGGAGGTATACATAGCACTGTCTTTTAAGAATTGAAATGGTATAACAGAACTTACTCTAGATGCAGTGAGGAAAATGGATTAATAAATTGACCCAAAACAGAGACAAGGAGTTTTGTAAGAGCAGGAAAATTGCATTCCAAGTATGAGAGCAAAGTGATCAGAAACAAGGTAGAAGCACATGAAATATTAAAGATTGACTTATTTATAACTTATTTAGACTGCAGAATCTAAAAAGATTGTCCACTATCCAGGTGTGAGAAAAGGGCTGAAAAAGGCCTGGGAGAAATATAGACTTTTTTAGTTTTGGCAAGAAGACTGAAATTAATGAACTGTTCAAGACCAGTAGTAGTGAAATCATAGATAAAGCAGTCAGATTTTAGTGGTCTGAGTAATTAAAGAAAGGGAAAGGGGTAAAGAACACAAATAGGATCTTCATGGACATTGGAGAAAATATGTATAGGTAGTGATGTTGGAGAATTTAAAAAAATTATTTAAATGGCATGGCTCCTGAAATATATTGATTGAGTAGACCTTAGCCTGAGGTACATGAAATGAATACAATTTGCAATGAACATTAACTCATTAGACCATATTGGTTGTTGTAGTGGTGTGAAACTGTATGTACTCCAGAAAAACATGTTCTAAAATCTAAGCAATTCCTGTGGGTATAAAACCATTGTAAGTAGGACCTTTTGATGAGGCTACTTCAATTAAGGTGTGACTCACTTCAATCAGAATGGATCTTAATCTTCTTACTGGAGTGCTTTATAAATGGAATGAATATATTTAGAGAGAAAGCCACTGAAGCAAGAAGTTGCAATCAATGAAACCAGGAAGAAATGGGAGAGACCAGCAGACAGTACCATGGGCCTTGTCATGTGGCAGAGAAGCCAAGGATTGCTGGCAGTCAGTCTTCAGAGAGAAAGCATTGCCTTCACGATGCCTTAATTTGTACATTTTCCGGGATGCTGACCATAGCTGAATAAATTCCTATTTTTCAAGCTGAACCATTTCATAGTATTGTCTTTGAGAAGCCTAGGAAATTAAAATAGCTGTCATCCAAAAGGATTTTGTGCATTAAACATTATTAAAATGTATAGAAATATGGATTTGGTCAGTAGAAATGTCCAAACCCAAGGGTTTGGCTTTTACTTAACTATTAAATTTTACCAAGTATTACATAAAGAGAGAAAAGTCAACAAATCATAAGAGCACAGCTCTATGAGTGGAAATAGAACATTAACAGCATCATTTAAACCCCATATATAACTAAACCTATTCCCCACACTCACATTCCAACCTGAATGAAGACACTATCCTGATTTCCAACAACATATATTAGTTTTGCTTCTTTCTGAATTTCTTGTGAATGGAATCATACTTAATACATTTTGTGTCTGGGGTCTTTCATTCAAAATGATATTTAAGAAAACCCACCAATTTGTTGTTCCATGTAGCAGTATTGTTTTTTTCTTTCTTGTCATGTTCTTCCATATTTTGAACATATCACAATTTAAATATTGATTCAATCATTGATGATATTTTGGTGTTTCAAGTTTTTGTATTCTTAAGGAAAATGTTGCAATGAACTTTCTTAAACATATATCTTTTTCTGTATGTATGTATACATTTTAATGGATAAGTTCCTGGACTAAATATCTCCTATTTCATAAGGCATTTGGATATTCAGCTTAATAGATGTTGGAAAAGTTTCAATAGCACTTAGAGGAATGTACAACCCATTTTATAAGATATTAGAATACTACTTACCCCACATTCTTAAAAATACCTGTTATGGTGCATCCATTTACAGCAGTCATGAATTTATTTCCTTTACTCTGATTACTAAAATGATTGTATTCTCACATGTGCATTGGCCTTTCAGATGTCTATTTTGTGAAGCATCTGCTCAAGACATTTGTCCATTTTTCTTTAGATTAGATTTTTTTTCCTTAATGATTTGTAATACAAATTGTAGCTGCTGGTTGAGAGCCCTTGACCACTATTGCAAATATCTTCTCCCACTCCATGACTTATATTTTTAAAATCAATTTTATTAATTAATAAATGACATGCAATGAAATACATATATTTTAAGTAATGAGTTTTGACAAAATATATGATTAAATCCTTATAACCATACTTTATTCAAGATGAGTAAATTGCTATCACCTAAAAATGTTCTGTTGTGTCTTTTTACATTTATTCCCAGGAAAAACATTGATCTTCTCTCAGAAGAGATATGATTTGGTTTTATTTAGATGTGTGTATAAATGAAACCATATATTATGTTTTCTCAGCACACTTTTTCTTTGCATACTTTAAAAAAATTCATCCAGGTTTTTATATACATCAACTCTTTATTTTTTATATTGTTATGTAGTGTTTTACAATATAAATAGACTATAATTTTTGTATCCATTCACCTCTTGATATTTACTTAATTGCATTCAACCTTTGGATATTATGAATAGGGTTGCAATTAACAAGTCTTTCTGTAAAGATAAACACTCATCAATGGGGTAAGTTTCCCATGTCATATAGTAGATACATTTTTAGTTTTATAGGAAACTACAAACAATTTTGCAAAGCATTTCATAACTTTATATTCCCACTAGCAATATATGAAAATTCCAGTTCGCTCACATGTTCATCCAGGCTTAATTTTGTTGACACTTTTAATTTTTATTCTAATCAGTGTTTGGTGGTACCTTATTGTTGAGTTAGTTTGCATCTCCCTGATGATTAATGATACTGAGCATTTTTTCATGTGCACATCGGGCATCCATGTACCTTGCTTTGTGAAGTGTCTGTTCCAATTTTTGACCATATTTAACAAGGCTGTTTGCCTTTCTCATAGTGAATTGTGTGTGTATTTGTGTGTGTGTATTATACTAGATACATGATCTTTGTCATATACATGTTTTATGAATATCTTCTTCCTGTTATGTGATTTTACTTTTCATATTCCTAAAAGAGTCTTTTGATGAGTAGAGAGTTTTAACTAGGTGTATGAACCATTCAAAATTTATTTTCTGTTTGATTCATATTTCTCAATATGTATTTGTTTTTGGACCAGCACCATTTGTGGAAAACACTTTCCTTTTCCCCTTGATTACCTACAGTTAATCTATTTCAGTAATTCCATACTATTCCAATGAACTATATGTTTATCCTTATATTAATACCTTGCCTTCTTGACTAATGTACCTTTCCTAAGTCCTAAATGAGTTACTTGAGTCTTCCAACTTTGTTCTTATTTTTTAAAATGTTTTGGATATTCCAAGTCCTTTGCAATTTTATATAAATTTTAAAATCAACATATTGATTACTTTGAATCTATAGATTAACATGTGGAAAAATAGTAGCAATATTGAAACTTCCAATATTTGAACGTTATATATCTCACTTTGTTTTTAGATCTTTAATTTTTCACATCAGTCTTTTGCAGTTTCTGGATTTTTTTTTGTCTTTATATAATTTATTTAATTTTTGCCTAATTATTCATATTTAAATTATGCTGTAAGTGACATTTTTTATTGAAGTTCCAATTTCTTATTGTTTGTATACGTAAATAAAAAAATTTATATTGACATTGTATCAGGTGGCTTTGTGAAACTCATTTATTAGTTCCAGTAGATATTTTGTAAATTACTTAGGCTTCTATAAATACATAATCATCCCATACACAAAGGAAGAAAATTTTACTTCTTTATTTCCAATCCCTGTGCCTTCTTTTATTCCTTTCATTATTATATGGGCTAAATCCCGCAGTTTTAAAGTGAAGTGGGGATACTTACCTTCCCTTTTATGGAAGTTTCAGGCTTTTCTCATTATGTATATTGGCAATAGCTTATTTAGAATGTGACCTTTATCAGACTGAGGAAATTTCCTTTAGTTCCCACTTTACTGAGAGTTTTTACATGTATGGGTATTGAATTTTTCTGAAATTATTGTGATGACCATATAGATTCTTTTTCTGTTATCATGGTGAATAAAAGTGATTGATTTTCAAATATTAAACCAACTTTTCATTCCTGGATAAAGATGACTCTGTCACGCTGTTTATTATTTCATTGCTGAATTTGTTCTACAAATTGTTTTATTTAGGACTTTTTCATCTTTGTTCATAAAAGTACAATTCAGTAGTTTACTTTTGTTTTAATAGTTTTTCTTTGTTTTTGATATCAAGGTAATGATGACCTTATATAAGGAGTTGCAGAATTTTCCCAATTTTTTGCTGAGGAATTTATGTAGTAGTTTTTATTTTTTATTTTTATTTTTTAATTTTTTTAATTTATGGAATTCTTTTTTTTTTATTGTGGGTACAAATCAAAATTTTCACAATACATACCAATATTTGTAAAATGATATATAAATACATATGCATATATGTGCATTTGTTTACATAAATGTTATTTGTTATATATATATATATATTTTTAAGGTGCTTAGATTACCTAAATATTACTCTGTAGCAATTTTTAAACAAAATATTACATTAATTATGGATTCCTTAAAACAAGGCATAATATCCAGTAGTAAATAACTCCCATTATTTTTATGTCCTTCATATATAACCTCTTATTTTGGCCTTTTATTTTTAATATAAAATTTACAATGGCTTGCCAGTCTTCTCTCCAAACTTCTAGGATATTATTTAGGATTTTACTGAATGTTTAGATCAATTATGGGATAGTCAACTACCATGTTACTTTGTGTCTTCCAATCCATGAATTAAGTATACCCTCCATTTGTTTATTATTCTCAATTCTGCTTAATATTTT
>JAQZBX010042441.1:0-22017 GCA_029593785.1 Cabassous unicinctus
TGAGTATGTCTTTAGGACACTGTGGTCATTTGGAGCTATATACCACCAGAGAGAAACATGTTCTTAAGCAATCCATTCCTGTAGGTATGAACCCATTGTAAATAGGACCTTTTGATGAGGTCACGGCAGTTAAGGTATGACCCAACTCAATCAGATGGGTCTTAATTTTCTTGCTAGAGTCATTTATAAATAGAATGAAATTCAGACAAATAGAAAGCCACAGAAGGAACAGCTATAAGCTGAAAGTCAACAGAAACCAGAAGAGAAAAGAGAGGTCAGGAGAGGACACCATGTGCCTTGCCACATGACAGAGGAGCCCAAGACCAAGGATAGCCAGAGACAGTCGAGGATGCCAGTCTTCATGAAGAAAGCATTGCCTTAATGAGGCCTTGATTTGGATTTTTTCTAGCCTCAAAACCTTGAGCCCAAAACTTCCCATTGTTAAAGCCACCCCATTACATGGTATTTGCTTTTGCAAAAAGGAAACTCAAACAGGCTCTGAGGAAATTTTTAAGTATCTCTGAGGTTAAGAGTTGCAGCCTCCTCCAGTTTGCTTTGTGTTTTATTTCCTATCATCTACCTTGTTCTCCTATTCACTCCTTATCTCATGGGATTCATTACCATCTAACAGCTTTGATTCACTGTTTGCGTATCCCATTTCCCCATTTATACCTGTGAGTTTCACATCATGCTTATCACAGATCCAGATCCAGTGACTGAAGATAAATGTGGTTTGAAGTACATTCCTCTAGGTAGACTTCAGTAAGACCCTTCAAAAATAAAAGCATATAAATCTCGGCATAGACAAGCATTTTCTTCTAACTATATTCATAGAAACACTCCTGTCAGAGGTCTGGCTGAATAGAAGAGAAATCCAAATACTTGTCACTACCTCTACCCTATCTTTCCATTGCAGCCAATAGAGTCATTGGATGTTGGCAATGCAGAACAGGGCAGGGAAGAGAAGAGTGATGGAGTGGGTACAGACAAATAAGCTGCCTAAAGGCTGCACTGCACACTGTGCCAGATTCCAGTCCAGGCAGTTGTTCATGGAACTGGTGTTTGGAGACTTGCACAGAGGCTAATTCTCCCATTTGTCTTCTTTATATTTTCTCAGGCCATCTTCTTTTATTTTTATTTCATTATCTTCCTCTCCCTTTCAGTCCATTCTGTATATTTCATTTTCTTAAGTTATATTCTACATTTTATTTGGCTTCCGTCTCCTTATTTTATCTTCTCTCTTTTTTCACTCTCATCTTTTTTTCTCAAACTATGCCCTTTTTCTTGCATCTTTCCATCCTGTTTATATTCTTTATCCCTTTGATTTCTCCATATTATTTTTGTTTGAAATCTTTTTCTCACTCTCTTTTCTTCTCCATTTATTTCTCTTTATTAAATTCCATACTTGCCTCTTCATTTATTATAAAAAGCCTCACTATTGTTTTATTTTGAAGCAAAAGTGAGCATGGTAGATGCTTCCTTATTTCCTTCACTCTAACATTAAAGACCAAAATATTTAATCCACCTTTTCGTCCCAATTTTTTTTCTTGAATCATGCCCTCCCTAAATATACCCTTCAATACTTTTTAATTACTTCCCATTCTGTAATACTTCGTCTGTTTGTAACTGATCTTAATAGAAATTGGATAATTTAACTTTATGTTCAAAAGAAATTTCTCACCAGTCTACAAAATATATTTAGCAAATGTCCCCAAAATAGAAATATGATATCTGTTCGGTACTAACTGTAGTAGTGGTAACTAGTAGTGGGTACTAGTTTGTAAGCCATCGACATATAGAATTATTTGTCTCTGTAAATTCTAAAAAATGTGCTTGAGGTTAAAGAGCATCACTAAATATTGAACTGATACCAATAAAAATTTAAGACAAAGTATTAACAAGTATGAAAATAATTAGTATTTTAAAAAGCTTTATGTATCCCTATTAAGTAATCTATGTATAAGGAACAACTACATCTATATGTTTAAGAAAGGTAAACAGTACTGCTATGTTGTTAAATTCAGATCTCATATCTTAGTCTATTTCTGATTTAATTCTGACCTTTATCCATTTCATCCCATGATAACAGATTTGGATTTTTTCACATTCTTCTTTCTTTCTGTTCCTTATAAATATGTGGAATGACAAAATGTTCACCTCTCTAGCAATCCAATGCTACTCTCACTCAGCAGAGATCTTCTGATCTTGCTCAAAGGGGCAAGAACTGATTGTTTCTGCCATTGTTCTTAAATATATCTTCTCACAGAAGGGCCTTTTACAGTTTGAAATACACAGCCAATTTGTGGTGCAATGGAGAATGCACTTTGGGAATTTAACAAGCTGCAGAACAGTTTCAGTGGGAAATGTTAGAATGCCAACAAAATATAGTCAAAGAGACTAGGAATTTGTAAGGTATAATTACTCAAATATATGTCAGATAAAGCACCACTGTGACACACTTCTGAGTTCTAAAGTCAACATTCTAGCACTGACAGAGATAATAGAATGACAGGCATATTTATTATGCTTTTGTGGATAGAAAGCCAAGGGAGGTTGCTTTGTATTTTACAGTGCAATTCAAAAGGAGAAAAATAAATCATACAATTGATGAGAAGTCATTGATATATTAAGAAAGGAAATAATGTGGTCAAGTTAGTATATTCACAATATTTCTAGTGACAAAGAGAAAATAAATAATGCTCACAAAGACTCCAGTATAAACCTTTTAGTGAAAAGAACTACTTATTGTAAAGCACACTAATTCCTCAAGTGAAGGTGTCTTCCTAAACAGATCCTATTGTGATTTTGACTTTTGTTGTATTCATTTTATAAATAAGTGTCTCCTGTGTTCCACTAAAGCAAAGACAGAGAAACTACTTCTTTTGCAATTAAATATGCTCAAGCAGAAGAAAAATAGTCAAGAGTCATGGAAGTATTAGGCAACATTAAAAATTCTGTAGATTTTTAAAAGAATAGTATTTTGTATTTTAAAAATTAAAATATTTAATTTGTAAAAAATGAAAAAAATGTATAATCAAATATATTTGGTTCTAATGTAGGTCCAGTTCAGAGAAAGAGAAGTAGGAGAAACAAAAAATGCAAGGAAGAGGAAAAGAGCGGGAGGAAGATATGTACAAAGTAATAAAGATAAAAATATAAAGAGGAAGGAAAAATTAAAGAAACATAAATACAAAACAATAGGAAAATAACAAAAAGACATGAAAAGTCAGAGGCACAGAAATGTATATTTTGGGGAAAAAAACATATGTACAAAAATGAACCCAACAAATATAAGAAAGTTATTTAAAAATAGAAGAAGGAAATGAATGAGAGATATGTACAGACGTGTTTGTGGAGAAACCTCTCTATTGTGGAGTAGGTTACAGTCATACCACCAAAGTCTTTTAAAAGTTTGTTTTTTCCATAATTATAGACATAACCAGGGAACTTATTTCCTAATGCTTGCACAATACTTAACCTGGAATTAATCTAATGATTTAAACCGGTCTTCAGAATGGAGGTTTCTTATTCCTACAGGGAAAGAGTTATCATCTTAGACCCTAAAATCAGGCTGTATTGTAGGGTGAGCAATGCAACACCGAACAAAACAAACAAGGTCTGTGCTCTTGGGGATTTTACATTCTAGTTCGGGAAGTCAGATGATAGACAAACACATTGGGGAGAAAACTTCATATAAAGATGAGGATTATGATGAAAATATAACAGATTGATGTGCTGGAGAGATTGGGAGGAATCTGCTTTTTTAGATGAGCTGTAGAGGGAGGGCCTTTCTGAGGAGGTGACATTTCAGCTGAAGTCTGAATGACTAGAATATTGAAGATCTGAAGGAAGGGCTGGTGCAAAGGTCATGACACAGAAAAAGGTTGGTGCCTCGAGGAGCAGAAAGGAGGCCATTGAGGTGAGAGAGTAGGGGGCAAAGGGAAAAACAGTGTAAGACAAGATGTTGAAGTAGGCATCAGATATAGACCAATGGTGACTGGTCATCATTCTATGTGAGATGTTTAAGCAGAGGAGTCCCAATAGCTAACATTTTTTAAAGGTTATTCTAGCTATTAAGTGAAAAATGAGTTTTAGAATGCAAAGAGGGGAAACAAAGATACCATTTAGGGAGCATTTGAAGGGATGATGGTGGCTTGGGCTAGGGGGTAGAAGAGGAGATGGAGGAACATTTTTATATTGGGGATTTATTTTGGAGAGGTAGCCAGTAGGACTTGTTGATGGACTGAATCTGAGAAGTGAGGAAGCTCCTTAGGATTTTCGAAGACATAACTGTGTGGTTGGTGGGTGAATTAGTAGCCAAAGGGGTTCTGATGCAAAGTACCAGAACTCTATTGATTTTTTTGAAGGGTATTTATTTGGGGTAAAAACTTACATTACAAGGCCCAAAAGAGTCCAACTCAAGGTAGCAAAAGTGGTACTTTCTTATCCAAGGTCTGTTGCCACGTGTTGAAACAAAATGGCAGGTGATATCTGCCTGGTCTTTTGGGCCTTAGCTGTTCAGCTGCTCTGCTGTCTTTGGCTGCAAACTATCAGGCAAATGGCTCATCTCTCCCCAGAGTTCCAGCATCAAAACTAAGTTCTCTCCTCTGCCATGTCTTTTTCTGTATTCTCCTGTGTATCTACTTCTGTGTGTCTCCTTGATTAAGTGTCCATTTGCATAGCCCACAAAGGGGCAGAGACTCAAACTGAATTCCCCTAATGATGTGGTCCAATCAAAGCCCTAATCTTAACATAATTTAATCAAAGCATCTCAGCTGAATCTAAAACAATCAAAGCATATCATTCCCAGAGGAACAGACCAGTTTACAAACATAATATCTCTTCTGGTAAATCATAAATAATCTCAAACTGCCACACTGGGCAAATGGAAAGGGTGAGGGTTGGAAATTAGGCATTCTGCTTTGAACATAGTTGCTGTCTTATTTTGTCACAGAGCTACCAATGCAAATTACCAGAAATGGGTTGGCTTTTATAATGGGAATTTTTTATTAGGGTACAAGCTTACAGTTCTGAGGCCGTGCAATGTTTAAATCAAGGCATCATCACAGATACTTTCTCACCAAAGTCAGCTGCTGGTGATTCTGATGTCCTGTCACATGGTGAGGCAAGATGATGGGCGATCTCTGCCAATAACCCTGCCTTCCCTTCAGGGCTCATCTCCCAAAGTCCAGCTGTGAATGATCAGGATATGGCATGTTTCTTTCAGATTTGAGCTGCTTCGTGTCTCAGCTTTGGCTGCTAGCCATCTCCTCTGTCATCTGATCTTCTCTTCTCTCAGATGATCAAAATGACAGCTCTTTTTTCTCTATCTCTTTTCTCTGTGTTCTCAGTTTATATAAGGCCCAGCAAGAGGACAAAGATCTAACCTGCATCACGCCTCACTGACGTGGTCTAATCAAATCTAATGTTAATTGAAAGTAATTTAATCAAGGTGAATCTAATGCAATCAAAGGGTACTACACCCACAAAAATGGATTAGTTTAAGAACATAATCTTTTGGGATTCAA
The DNA here is from genome assembly GCA_029593785.1 of Cabassous unicinctus. Lineage (NCBI taxonomy): Eukaryota > Metazoa > Chordata > Mammalia > Cingulata > Chlamyphoridae > Cabassous > Cabassous unicinctus. Next base: position 5,529 of record JAQZBX010042441.1, read on the forward strand.
AAAAAAACTTCAAACTGTCACACTTGGTTTTCAAATTTTATTTAATTTTTGAATGGATAACAGTCACAATTCAAAAATCAAAAAGTTAAAATAAATATGGACAGTGGGAAATCTCCCATCTCAAATTGTCCATATGTCCATTTCTTCACAATAGAAAGCTAATATTATTTTCTGTTGTGTCCTTCAAAGACTTGTATATGTCTACAAACAAGTGGGATTATAAATTCTTTTACTTTTATTAAAAACATAATTTATATGTATTAAAATGCATATATCTATGTATTAAAATGCACATAACTTTTGTCAAATGTATACAATTGAGCAACCTCTACCCAAAACAAGTTATAAAATATTTCCATCACTACATAAAGTTGCTTTGTGTTCCTTGGCCATCACGCCACCACCACCACCATAGTGGCAAACACTTCCTAATGCCTGACATCATAGATTAGCTGGGCCTTTCCTTGGATTTCTTAAAAATAGAATCATATGATGCATATTCTTTTGTATCTAGCTTTTAAAATCAGCATTATTTTTTTAAGATTCATGCACGTTGTTGCACTATCTGCAGTTTTTCCTCTTTATTGCTGAACAATATTTCATGTACATAATCGAAAGGTTTAATCATTTTTATCATTTTAAGGACAAATTGGTTTCTTATGTTTTAGTATATGAATAGTGTTTCTATGATTATTCCAATATAAATCATTTTATGGACATGTGCTTTCATTTCTCTTGGCTAAACACTTAAAAGTGAATGGGGTTATTGAGCCGTAAGGTAGATGTATGTTTAACTATATAAAAAATTGCTGTTTAGTTTTTCAAAGTGGTTAAACCATTTTAAATTCCCATCATAAGTGTATGGACATTCTAGTTGCTCCACCAGCTCACCAACATTTGCTAGTGCCATTCTTTATAATAACAATTGTTCTGGTTGTGAAATGACAAATAATTGTGGTTTTAATTTGCCTTTCCCTGATGACTAATGATGTTGAGTAAATTTTCATGAGTTTACTAACCAGTTGTCTGGTTTCTTCTTTTCTGAAATATCTGTTCAAACATCGTGTTCATTTTTTACTTGGCTGCAGAGAGAGGAAGAGAGAGCTCAAGTTTGTAGTTGCTTATTCAATTTTAATGCTGTATTTTAATGAGCAGTAATTTCTAATTTTTGAAGTACAATTTATAACTTTTTATGATTACTGCCTCTTTTGTGCTCTATAATAAATTATTGTTTATCCCTATTTTTTTAGAAAACATATTCTTCTATGTTTTCTCATATAGACGTTTTATTTCTATCTATTATATGTAGGTCTATGATCCAGCAGTGAAATAGAGATCCGATTCATTACTTTCCATATGAATTCAGTTGCTCTAGTATCATTTGTTTAAAAGACTTTCCTCTCCCTCTGAATTGCACTGGTTTCTTTGTCAAAAATCAATTTACTATATGTGTGAATCTATTTCTGCATAATCTATTTTGCTCCATTGATCTATTTGTTTAAACTTACATCAATATGACATTATCATGAATACTGTATTTTTGTTATAAGCCTTGAAATCAGGCAGTGGAAATCCTCCTTTTTCTTCCTTTTCAAGAAGCTTTTTGATATCTTATTTCAGAATAGTCATATAAGTATGAAAAAACAAATATTTAAATTATTAATACTTTACTTCCTGAAAATAAAGAAACTGAATAGTAAAGAAAAATTGTCCCAGAATGGTCAACTCTGAGACCTAGCCTCGTAAAAGTGCAGGTTTTTGAATATAAAGAAATATCTCTTGTTCAAATAAATAAAGTAAGGTAGTAAGGAAGTTATTTCCAAAGCGGGTGAGGTGAGTTAATATCAGACTTCTTTCAATAATGACATAAAAATTATGAAATATTGGACCAATATTTTCAAGAAATTCAATTTTTCCAAAGGCCAAATTGTACATCAAATATTGAGATGATATAGAAAACAGTTTTAAACATGCACTAACCCAAAGAATCTTTTGCTTAGGAGCATTTCCTGTGTAATATACTAGAGAATAAATTCCTTGCAACCAAAAGAAGATTGAGGCAACTTCAGCAAAAGGATAAAATCAGGATAGGGGTGTCCCTTTGAGAGGGGAAGAAAAAGAATGGGATGACGGGGAACACAGTACACCCTAAAGATGATAGCATTCCTTAAAAATATGGGTATGTATGCCTGGGTTCATATCATTATAATTTTTATTACTATCAACTCTTCAATAGATAATGTATTATACAAATAAGAAATAAGATAATCAAAATTTAGGAGGGAAGTAAAAAGGTGGGAAGAAAAATAACTATGGTGATTGATCTATCATTTCTGGAAATCAAAGCATTTTATTAAAGCTGTAATTAAATAATCGAATTATAAGCATATTTAACAGTAGAAATATACTGAAGAGAGATAATACTTTTTAATCACTACAATCTGGGTTGGAAAAAAGAAAAGAAAGAAAGGTATGTACTAATTTTACCATTGTTCATAGTACAGACCTAATAAATATCTTAAAATTTCAAAAAACTTATTTTATTATAGAAAATTTGATATGTGTTTTCTAATGGTACCAACCAGACACATGTACCTATTGTTCACTTCATGAGGCTGGTGCAACTAAGGAACTAAATTTTAAATTTTATTTATTTTTAATTAATTTTAATTTAGATAGACTCATGTGGCCAGAGGATGCTGCATTGGACAGCACAGCTTTAGAGCAACATAGGGACCTCGGTCATATAGCTTCTATAATTGCCTTTCTAATTTATGCTATTTGTCATGCATTTTTATTTTATTTTTTCAGTGTCCCAGAGAGTTTCCCAATCCTGTAACAGGTGTTGCATGAGTGAGAAATAAATTTTTTATATGTAAAGTCAATGAAATATTTTTGTGATGTTTGTTTCTGTGGCATAGACTATCAAAACTGATAACTAACCAAAGTAAAAGGTAATTCGATATCCTCAGAAAAACATAAAGATCTTAATGCATTTAATTGTAATCACACTGACTCCTGAATTATATAAATGCTATTGTCATGAACTTTAGTTCTTTCCTCTTTTTTAGTTCAGAAAAAGCTTGTTGTTGTTATTTTATACTATGTATGTTTATTTATATCTACCCAAGTTCTTGCCATTCTTTTTCTTTCATTTCAAACCTTTTATCCAAAATGTGTATTATTTTTAGTGAAAGGGTCAGTAAAGTTACATAATGTACCACCAGGTGGAAATGGAGAGCAGTTCTATAATTGAAGCATATAGCATTTACATACTTCTCTATCACGTCAATCCCCACATTAGTTTCAGTCTTCAGTTTATAGTTTAATATATTTAATATTCAGCACCCAGCCTTTTGTCCTAATTTCTCAGTTCACTTGGTTAGCTGGAGTTTGTACTCTGGTAGTTTCATCAAAAGGCTTCTTGGAAAATTTCTAAATTTTATTGCATTTCAAACTTTATAGACTTATTTAAATGTCAAATTTACTAGTTATAAAATCTAAGGGTTACACTTAGCTTTATGAAGAACTTTGTAGATTTTACTCTATTCCCACCTCCATTTATTTAATTATGGTTAATTATATTGTGCAGCAAAGCATGATTGGCCAACTGGCCTGTTTCCAATGAAGCTAGATGAGCGGGACCTCTACAGACTTTGTTAAAGGAAAACACATATCCTTTGGAACAAAGATTTCTAAGGATATTTATTTTCTTCTTTGTATGTTTATGTATTTTTAAATTTTTAATGAACATATGTTATTTTAGTAATTTCATAAAACATAAAGAATTTTTATTTTGTTTTTATAATAGAGCTTTTTTTTTTTCACCAGATGTAATAGGAGAGTCTATCTTGGTAATTTTGAGATTAATAAACCATTGAGGTTGTTGGTGGAACCTGAGTTATAAAATCTCAGGCAAGTCTGTGAGTAATTGAAAGAATAATAACAATCTGGAACTAAATATATTAACTAGTCAATCCAAAGATGACTGATACTGAAAATAGAAGTGTAAGAGCAGTTTTGTGAGGAAGAAGAAATAAGGAGAATCTAAAATGCACACACACACACACACACACACACACACAATCATTAACAGGCACTTGGAAATAACTGAGAGGAAATAGAGAAGAGTTATATGGAGAAAAAGAGTCTCCAGGCAAATTAGGTACTTGACCTCTGAGTGTACTGTGTTATTTAGAGGCATAATGGAAGATGAAACGAGGTTGTTGTTTAATATCTATTTCTTTACACTAGTGTACCTTATTCCTGCTCATTTTCTAAGCCAGAGTTTCTCAGTTTTGGCACTATTGACATTTTGAGCTACGTAATTTTTAGAGAGTTGAGGGAAGGCTGCCCTGTGCAATGTAGGAAGCTTAGCGACATCCCTAGCTTCTACCAGCATGCTAATAGATGTCAAATTTTGACCACCAAAAATGTCTACAGAGTGTCAAATTAACCAAGAATAAAATTTCCCCTGGTTGAGAACCTTTATCTAAGTCTTCCATGAATCAGGCTCAGTCATCGCTTACTAATGTGTCAGATATTCTCTACTTCTTCTTTATTAGTTACTAAATACAGATACTATTTTGAATTAAACAGTTCTTCATTGCCTTCTGTTTCGATTATTTTTTATTCCTTTTTATTCCTACTGAAATTTTTCCAACAAATATCCTTCTGTAGCAGCAGTACACTCACTGGTGTTTAAATATTATATCAAGTGAATGATCTTTTCCCTAGAAGGACAGAGGACAAAATGAACAGACACCTGGCTGGTTCACATAGAGAGAGATGACAATAAGGTAATGTGAGTTCTAAAAACATGTCATTATTTTTTTTATTTATGTATATATCCTTTGTAGTTTAGATAATATATTAATCCTCATTGCTAAATATTAGAGAAGTCTACTGTTTTATTCATTTCTAGGTGATGAAAAGTCAATTCAAAATTCAAGAATCATAATTCCAATCCATGCTGTTAGGGTCCTAGGAGAGAAGTCACAGTGGCATTGAGGGTGGAAGAAGGTTGTCATACAGAAAAATTCCTAATGCAAAGAAGAAACTCTTTGAGCTATCAATCCATCCTGTGTACATGAAATGCAATGGGTCCAAAACAATAACAGAAACTCTACAGATAAATGATAACTATAGGATGCTCCGATCATTCATTTATATCTATTCATTCCTGATATTAACAGGAATCTTTTTCTCTCAAAATCTAGTCATGTTATCTCATTAAATAAAGTAAAAGACTAGAGCTCAATACGTATTAAGAGTTCCAGCCATTTGATGGATAGACTCCCTAGTTTGAATTGAAATTTTAGTTTAAGTAAATAAACATACCCTATGAACTCAAATATTTGAATCTACCTTTCACATTCTGAAACATGGTCTGTAATTGGGTTCTAAGTGTCAAGGAATAAGAAATTGATCATTAATAAATAATTGAGTAGAGCATCACAAGAATCAAAACTTATTGGTCTTTTGCATATGTACTAAAAAATTGGATTAATGAGAAACAACTCTGAATTATAGTGCTAACAAAACCAGCACTTTACCAATTTAAGTATAAGAGGCAGAACTAGCAAGTAGAGAAAACCTGTAACAGTCACAAAAAGAGATAATAATTATTTTTAAAAATCATACAGGTGGATGTCTAGCAATCCCAGCTAACCTAAAATCCCAAATCCTGGGAGATATAAGTAGAAAATGGCTACAAAAACTTCTAGCTGGCTGGAGGCTACCTCTGGTAAAAGAGGAGGCCCTCATGGCCTAACCAAACCACACTGCTCTGAATCCATAAACATAGTTTCAGAATGTGGCAGAATATTGAGTTCTGTAACCAATAACGTTGAGTGGCTACCACCTGAAATATGAATAGAGATTTCTTATATAAATGAATCCTCAGTTTCCATCATTAACTCTCAGAAGAGGAGGAGATAAAAAATAAAATAGACAACCTGTTCCTCCAGATCCAGGAAGTTGGTTTACCAAATGCCATCCCCCTGGGCCAAGATTAAAAAGTATTTAGAAGGTGCCAAGCACATAGTAAACACTCAATAAATTGGTTATTGCTGTAGTTATTGTTATTATTGGATCCAGCTGTTACAAAGAGCTAGTGCTGGAGTAACCTGAACTATCCAAATATTTAATTTGGTCACTTGAAGCTAGTCACTTTCATATCCTGGACACACTTTTTAAAATTCATAGTGGAAATGTCTCCCACATATTATTTATTTAATTATTTATTTTGTTATTTCTCAGCACACATTCCCCTGACATCCAGATCCTCTTTCAGGGTAGTTACTTAATAAGTGATTACTGAAATGTGGGTATTAGGCCTTTACTATATTCTAAATTCTAATTATGATCTGCCTAAATTTCAGGTTGAGTATGTGTAAAATTTTTGTCTTTTTTTTTTTTTTCACCAAATAGAGGAAAAATATAGTGGGATTTCAAGAAGTCAGTTGAAAGGAGGTAGTAAAAGCATCATTATTACTGCTGTGAGTGCTTCCTACTTGAGGACAATGATCCTCAAGAGGACTATAGAATATACCATTATTCTTTCACTTCTCTTTACATAAAATATATCTGTTGACCAACTTCCTCATGGCTGTCTTTACTTCTTTGTTTCTCAGTGTGTAGATGATAGGATTAAGCAAAGGGAATATTACAGTGTGGAACACAGACACCACTTTATCTAGAGAAAAAGAGTCAAATGGGCGGGCATAAATGTAGATGGATGGCCCAAACATTAATACCACAATGGTGATGTGGGAATAGCAGGTGGACATGGCCCGACTGGTACTCTCACTTGAGTGTTTCTTGAGCATGGCCAGGAGGAAGGCATAGGACACTAGCAGAGCAATGAAGCACACCACGGAGATGAGACCACTGCTAAAGATCATCACTAACTCTTCTGGGAAGGTGTCGGCACAGGCAATCCTGACAACCTGTGTGATGTCACAGAAGTAACTATCTAACTCATTAGGCCCACAGAAGGGAAGTTGAACAATGAGCGCTACTTGTATAATAGAATGGATGAAGCCACCCAACCAGGAGAGAGCCACTAGGATACAGCAGAGACGTCGATTCATGATGGTAGCATAGTGAAGGGGGCGGCAGATGGCAGCATAGCGGTCAAAGGCCATCACTGTGAGCAGGAACATTTCTGAAGCCCCGACAAAGTGCAAGAAGAAGAGCTGTGCAATGCATCCTCCAAAGGAAATTATCTTCCTCTCCACAAAGAAGTCTACTAGCATTTTAGGGGCTGTGATGGAGGAATACCAAATATCAAGGAAGGCCAGATTAGCCAACAGGAAATACATGGGTGAGGTCAGATGAGGGTCATGCTTGATAGTGCAAATGATAAGAACATTCCCTGGAAGGATGAACAAATAGAAGGATAGGAAGATAACAAATAGGATTAGTTGCATCTCCCGCGTCTGGGATAGACCAGTGAGAACAAACTCTGTCAACCTGGTATAATTTGCAGGTTCCATTTCTTCAATTCACTTTTTTCATAATATGGCTATGAAAAATAAAAAAATCATATTTACTCCAAATAGCATTTAACTAGAGTTATGCTATTGCTTTTAAAATCTCCAATGTTCTCTGCCATTGAGAGACTGATTTAGGATATGTTTGGTTGCTTGTTTGCCCCATTTTATGTTTGATAGATCCAGATAGGGAAACAGTAAGCAATGGGGGTATAAATTAGAAACAATGAAACCATACGACATATGTCACATATCTGAAACTCAAATCTTAAGTTATTTTTATGAAACTCAGCAATGCATTAATTCTTTCACTGCCTCCTCCGCGACCCCTTCCTGCCCTCAAAATCCACCTTTTTGCAGCTACATCTGCATTTAACCATACTTTAGACTGGTAATCTGAGATCCAGCCTGTTCTTTCTAGAACTCTTTTGTCTTACCAACTTGGAAATTCAGTCTTATGGCCTAATAGCATGTATTCTGATGTGGCATTAATTTTAGTTTTGATCTATAAAAGAAATCCCAGAACTTCATGTGCAGTGAATGAATATTTTTTCCTTAACCAAAACCTATGCAAACCTTAACAATAGGTAAGCAGCCACAATATACACCAATGCAGGACCCTATATGTAAATTCCTCTGTGACCAGATTTCCCAATATCCATTCCTCCACTGACCATGTGTTTTACCACTGTTTCTGAAGGTAGGAAGAGGGTGAAGTGATCTGAGAAATGGGTGTGCTTCCACCCAGGCACCTCTTGCACTGACCCACTCTGCCATTTCAAGGTGACAGTGAAAATAAGACTGTTTGTGGGAATTTTTGCTTAAGACCTAGTATTGAACCGGATGCTACTGGATAGAACAAAACCATCCACCAAATAAAAATAAAATAATTATTCCCTTCATTATATATGTTTCCTCTTTCAAGTAATGTGAAAATTTCCATGCCTAAGAAAGTATTTCTTGTAACCAACAACCAATCTTAGAGTTAGTTGTATTCTACTGATGCATTACAGTCTGGCCTCTCCTTAGGACGTAAGGAAAGAAAAAAAAAAATTAAGGTTCTGTAAACCAAATAAGTGTGATACTGTCCAGACACTGAATCTCACGTTTACTAGTACTTCGTTGGAAACTACTGAATCAAACTGACATAAACATAGACATATGGATTCTAAATCTAAAGTGTTATAAGATCATTATATTATAAAAGAAGAGATTATTGGACTTTCTTTAGGTTCTTGGCTATGTTACATTAAGGAATTTAAGAATACGCCAGTTTAGGTTAGGCCAGCTTATTAAGGAAATGAAAGAAGAGGATAGAAATGGGAGAAAAGAACAGATTACGGGTTCCCAGATATACTTGAGGGCTAGTCCAGGCAGAGAAGGGAGAAAAAGGGGCTATTTAGCCTCTGTGCTTGCTTTTTAAACCATTAATTATTCTTCCCACTTGCTAATGTTCAGGGGAAGGTCCTAGTTATTTGCTGTTTTCATTGATTACCCCACCCCTCAATTCTCCTGGGGTGGGGGGCAATGATAAGGCCCCTTGGGAATATTCAGACTTTTCCTTGGTCCCAGACAAAATCTTGTTCTAAATGGGGTGGTTCTCGCGAGTTCTTCCAGCAGCTTGGTGGGGGTCTTTTTCTCAGGGTTTCCAGGTGGAATTCCATGGCCACGTGCTTCACGGTTATGTTTTTCTGCCAGTCCTCTTCCCATTCCCTAAACTAGCCTGCCTCAAGATGGCTTACTACATACAAGTAGGTACACTGAGAAAAAGACCAGTGTTTGCCAGAAATTTGTCAGCAAGAGAAGAGGCAGAAAAACAAAAGCACTCAGATTTCTGTTAGTGTGAGACTATTTAACAAAGGCGTAAATATCTAAATGCTCATGAACAGCCCAGTGTGGGCTTCAATGAATTAATTGTGTTTAGTAAAATAGGGGAATTTTAAATTTTGATTTTAATCAAAGAAAGATAATGCTGTCAGTTTTCAATCATCAACACTCTTTAAAAATTTGGTGCCCAGTGTAACAGTTTGATATTATTTATGAATTCCAAAAAGAAACATAGATTATGTTTGTAAACTGGCCTGTTCCTTTGGCATGAAAACCCTTTGATTGTATTAGATTCAACTGAGAAGTCTGATCTAATTAGGGCTTTGATCCAACCACATCATTAGAGTGCAACTCAGTGTCCAGTCCTAGTTCCCCTGGGTTGATAAAACAGATTCCTACACGGAAGAAGACACACATAAGCAGATAGGCAAGAAGAGAGACTGCTCCATAGACTGGGCCCCGGGAAGAGAGATGAGCCTGATAGTCTACACCTGACCTTGTGGAGAGACCAGAGCAGCTGATCTGGAAGGAAACAAGCCCCGAGGATAGTGATGAGCCTTATGCCAGCCTATGGCTAAATCAGAAGAAGCTGAGACCACAGAGCCTTAAGAGCAAGGAGGAAGGCTGAACCCTCACAGACATTGTCCTCCATCTTGCATCAACACGTGGCAGCAGACTTTGGGTGAGAAAGTGCCTCTTACAGTTCCCTGAGTTGGACTCTTTAGGGCCTTGTAACTATAAGCTTCTACTCCAAATAAATACCCTTTATAAAAGCCAACAGAGTTCTGGCACTTTGCATAAGCATCCCTTTAGCTGACTAATACACCCAGAATGATGTATTTCCTAGTGTTCCAGAGAGCAGTGGTTTTACTTAGCTGGAGAGGGTTCCCCAAAGTCTCCATAATTATGACTCAGCAGTTTTTAAGTGTAAACTCACTGCCTGCTAACTCATTTACATTCACTGGTGAGTGAACTTAGGAGCTCCCAATAATCAAAAAAATCTTCACCAAAAGCATCTGGAATGTTAAGATTACTCTGTTCATTTTGGATGTTTTGTTATTATACCACATAGTTTCTGAACATATGAAAGTGATTAGGTTATTTGTGCTTTATAAAATGATTGTCCTTTTGTTACTGAAAGGGGATGAATATTTCAATGCTGTACATACTATTAGAAGACCTTAAGATTTTTTATTGTTATGGAGTACAGAGATATAATTCTGACTATTGGCATACAAGTCACCCTTCCTTCTCTGTCCTAATCTGTACCCACTCCATCAGGATGAAAACAGAATTATTTAATCAGAAAAAGTGCCCAAAAGACTTTCTTTTGCTCTTCAATTCCAAGATATAACATAAAATTAGAAACTAGTGTGGTATCATTTGCATTAAGAAATAAAACTTATCTGAATTATTCCTTTAGGGAAAAATACAGAGCATTCATCCCTCCTCTCCTTGGTAAATGGCTCTCTTCTCCACTCCTTACAACCATCCAGTTGGAAAGGGATATTAAACATTCAGACAGCCATCCCAACTTCCATCCTCAAGCCAGCAGTGCTCAGTCACTAGTCTTACCACACACACCGAGCACTAAACCATGTCATGTCCTCAATGAAGGCCAAACTAGTACATAGGTTCCCTACATTAACTTCCCTGTGGCCTATAGGTTCCCTACATTAACTTCCCCATGGCCTAAAATATCACAAAGCCCACCACAATTATGACCCTGGTCAGCATTTGGCATAAAGCATGTCAAAACAAAGCTCTACACATGATATTGAAAGCTCTCTTCCAACGTATATAGCTTCCATGTCACTTCTATAGGTATTCAGTTATTCATTTGCTTATTCAATAAATATTTAAAGAGTATCTACTATGTGCTAACTTATGAGAATACAACAATGAACAAGAAAGACTCATTTTCTGCCTCACTGAACTTCCATTCTAGAAAAACATTCTAGACAGACAATAAATAAGTAAACATATAAAAATAAGATAATCAACACGAGTGATAAAAGATAAGAAGGAAACTAAAAGGGTATTGTGACAGTTTGAAGCTTTTCTGGATCCCAGAAAAGATTATGTCCTTACAGCTAATCCACTCCTAAGGGTGGAGGACCCTCTGATTAATTCGATTCAGTGGGGGGCCAGGGGGCTTTGATTGGATTACCTTGGTGAAGTGTGACCCATGATGGGTCTTGGTCCTCTTGATTGAGTCCTTTATAAACAGAGGACTGAAAGCAGAAAAACACAGAGAAAAAGGACAGAAACAGAGAAACCTGAGAGGCTGAGAGAGAGGTCCTGGGGGCCAGAAGCTGGAATCAGAGGAGCACAGAGGCAAGGAAAGAGGCTCCTGAGATCAGAGAGGAGGACCAGAGGAGAGGGGAGAGAGGAGCCAGTTGCCTGATTGCTCACAACTAGCTTGGGGAGAAAGTGAGCCTGGACGGGAAGGCAGAGAACTTGGAGAGCCACCATTGTGTCTTGCCACATGGCAGGAATCCAGGACCGCCAGCAGCTGACCTTTGGAGAGACAGCATCTCTGATGATGCCTTGATCTGGACACTTTCCTAGTTTCAGAACTGTATGCTTTTAACTTAATAAATTCACATTATAAAATCTAACCCATTTTGGTATATTATAGCAGATTTTAGGAAACTAAAACAGGTATTATGGTAGAATATAAATTGGGGTTAAAAGTGGGGAAGGTGAGCACTGTTTTAGAAAACAATATAGAATGCTTCTCTGAATTGGTGACTGTGGTGGCTTAGAGTATTACCTCAGAAAAATATTTTCTTAATCTTAATGCATTCCTATGGCTGTGAACCCATGGTAAATAGGAGCTTTTGATGAAGTTACTCCAGTTAAGGTGTGACCCAAGTGAATCAAGATGTTTTGAAATCCTATTACTGGTGGCCTTATAGAGAAGTCCACAGAGAGAGAAGCCACAGGGAGCATCAAGAAGCTAGAAGTTAACGGAAACTGGCAGAGAAAGAAGATGTAAAGGAAAAGCCAAGGACCAAGAATCACCAGCAACTCACTCCAGAATGCCACAGTTTTCAGGAAGAAACCATCACCTTGCTTACATCTCTATTTTGGACTTCCCCTATCCTCAAAACTGTAAGCTAATACATTTCTACCATTAACCCACCTGTTTTAGTTTCCTAGGCTGTTCAATGCAGATGCCATGAAATGGGTTGATTTAAACAATGTGAATTTATTAGCTTATAGTTTGAGGCCAGGAAGATTTCCAAATCAAGGCTATGCTGTCTTTCCAAAAGCCGGCTGCCAGGCAATCCTTGGTTGCTGTGCCCCATGTAAGGCACATGGCAACATCTTCCGGTCTCTCCCTTCTCTTCCGGGTTTCACTAATTTTAGCTTCTTGCTTCCCTGGCTTTCTCTCCCTCTGCATTTTATTCTTTATAAAGAACTCCATTAATAGGATTAAGACCCATCCTGAATGAGGTAGGTCACACCTTAAGTGAAGTAGCCTCCTCAAAAGGTTGTACTTACAACCTTTTTGGGGCTCATACGCACAGGAAATGGATTAACTTTAAGACATGTTTTTCTGGGGTACATATAGCTCCAAACCACCACACCAATCCTTCGCATGGTATTTGTTTTAGCAGCTAGGAAACTAACAAATAGAATTTACACTAACTTTAAAAGTCAGGAAAAAACATTTTAGGAATAGAGAACAGTAAATGCAAAGACCCTATGGCAAGGAAGAGCTTCTAGGGACTGCTTGAAGACCTGGGACTGATAGAGGTGCAAAAACAGAACAAAGAGATAGCCAAAGACCAAGTAATATAGCACATAAGAAAACTGGATTTTAATATCTTTCAATATACTTTAGAATAAAATTCCGGGGAGTAGCTTAACAAGATTTGCAATTTAGAAATAAATTGTTGTGAGACAAGATTGCAAGAAAAAGATGATTATGGCTTAAACTAAAGATATAACAACAGGTATTTACAGAAATGAATGGATTGTTTAAAAATTATTTGAGAGATAATTGGAAGAATTTGGTATTGGATTGTACATTTCTATTGTCATACTTAAACTAAGTCAGCTGGTATTTGCGCTCCATAATGACATTTTTTAAAAATTTGTCTTTATATCCCGTGTCTAGAATTATGTTCATCCAGCTCATTCTAAATCATTAATAAAATTTGACTTGCCCTACCATACATCTTTAGGAATGGCCTTGCATACTTTAAGAAAGACTGGGAATTGTGCCAAAAAAAAAAAAATGAGAGCAAGGAATTATGCTTGCAGGGAATTCTTAAGAGAGATAAGACATCTATGGAGAATGAATTAGGGCACTTCTTTCCAAGGCTGACATTTAGGAGGGGCATCTATTCCAAACCAGTGCTCACTCATAGAGCAGCTAGATCAGTTGCTCAAGAAGGTTTGTACTTAATCTATAGGTACGTAGTATCTACGGGATGGCTATGGAGATACATAGGAGTACAGGGTGTGTGAGCTGTGAACTTTCCTCAAGGAAACCAATGCTTTGTGGAAAACAAAAAATCTGTGCAGCAACCCTTCCTCATTAACAATACAATATTCATCCAAATGCCTAGCCAGCTCTGGCTCACTAAGTGGAGAATAGTTCTTGCGATTTTGAATCTAGGGAGAATATTGGAAACTGCTTAAGAGATAATGGGTTACACTTGTACAAGAGGCTTTCTTAAAATTAGTTACCATCCATACTCATTGTCCATTCTCTTTCTGTAAAGATGCAGATGAAGATGCCAGTATCTCCCAGAGTGAAAATCACTCATCCTAGCCTCTCGATAACAAAAGAAACTCACAACTGAAAGAAATGCTTTCAGAATCTATATCAATAACATCAGATAGAGGGCTGAAGATGGGATTGAGAGGCTGGGAAAAAGAAAGAAAAAGAAAGTTTGCCTTGAAGAAAAAGGAAATTATATAAGGAGAAAGTTATCTGCCTTGTATTTCTTCTGAGGATGAAAAGAGCCCATCACTAAGGGTTACATTGCCACCAATGGAATATTCATTTAAATGAAAAAGCAAAAAAATAGTTTTATAAAATAAAAAGTATTAAAAATTTTATAAACAGATTCCTTCCACATGTGATTTATCAAAAACCCTTCCCCAGAGAAAGCGGATGTTTTAACCTTTCAGACCTGCTGATCTTGGGCCTGTGGCAAAGGTCATGTAGTTTTCCTGAGCTACAGAAAAGAGAAAGAAAACACTAGAAATGGGGTCTGCAGTAGGTGGGGGTATGTAGGTGAGTATGGCAGGAAGGTGCTAGTTATTTTTTTTTAATATCAAGAAATAGGAGGTTGATTTCCAGAGAATACCCTACTCCAGTCAAACCCATGTTAGATTGCTAATTATTCAAAAAGGTATAGTTAAAACAGTAGGGAAAGGAATCATATAAAGCCATTATTTGAAGGCTTTTGTTTTATCTTTACAACTCTTATAAAATGTGCATGCCACACACACATAAAATTTCTTCTAAATCATTACAAAGAACTGAAGTTTCAGAAAGTGTGAGGCAATAATTTGACTTATACTCCATTTTGAGAAGCAACTAGGAAGAGCACTGAGCAAGAATTGAGAGACCTGAATTCTCATCATAGCTCAGCAACCAAAACCTTTGTGATTTTGGAAAGGTAATTAAATCTTCTAGAGAAATTCTTTCCTATTAATTTGAAGGATTTTTATAGAATGTTAAGGAATAGGCTAACTCTAAAATTCTACATTACTATGAAAACAAAAGTGGATTGAGAGTAAAAGTTACACAAAAGTAAATTGAGAATGATGTGGGTGAGAATGTAGAGTGGTAATGGCATAATCACCATTGTGTATAGATACAACACACAAGAGAAATAATTTGATTTTTTCCTATTCTTAAAAATTGAACTCACCCCTCTTATTCTGTGAGATAGCAAAGAGACAGTATATAAAAGCATCCTCACTATATAGATGGATAGATAGTGACCCAGGGACCTCAAGTATCATAAATAAACCATTAGCAATTTTATCTAACCAAGATGTAGTAAGGTTCTTGATTTCACATTATTACCCACAGTAAACTAGGCAAGAAGAAATCATTAGCATCAGAGAAGGGTTGTTCTATCTGAATAGGAGAGTATTTTGAAAATCACTTGCTGCTTGGGAGTTTCTCTTACAATAGACTTAAATCTGGTCTATTAGTGTCTTGGTTCTAGCAACAGCAGAACCACTTACCAGCTGTGTATTTTGGGCAAGTCGTTTCTCTCTGCTTCAATGTCCGACATTGGTGAAATGGGGATAATAATACCTACCCCATAGGTAGTTTTGTAAGGATTAATAAGATGATGAATACACAGCTAAGAAAAATATCTGACACATGGCACACACTTAATAAATTATTATTATTATTATTATTATTATTATTATTACTACAAAGGTTTCAATTGTAAAGTAGTGAGTTGAATAGGGAAAGTATAACCCTAACATGATCTCTATGATCTCCTAAATATTTATCCCCAACTTCTCTCCTTGGATCTGGGAGATTAAGAATTAATCTAGGAAACAGCCTGAAGATAAGAACAGGAACATCTTAGTTCTGAGCATACCATCTTCTTCCCATTTTCCTCAGATCCACAGTGTTCTATGACTGCTGTTAAATCACTATTATTATTAAATCCTCCAACTATTCTGACAAGCAACTCCTTTCCAAAAACCTAAAAATTTTTTGGGAGTCACTTCTAACAAGCTCCTCAGAAATGTCATTTGGGCTCCCAGGGTACCGTGTTCACAACTCATTGCAGTCTTTACTCAGTGCATTGTAATTTTTGGCTCATATTTTGATAAAAATATAACAGAAACTCTGGACCCCTTCTGGTCATGGAACATGTCTCATTTATCTTTATACATTCATCCAATGTCTAAGGTAGCTCCTGGCACACTATGGGTCCTCAAAATGCATTTGTTGAATGAATGGATGGATGACTAAATGGATTTATAAATGAACAAATAAGTGAATGAATTACTTTGAAATACAAATAGTCAAATACTTCCAAATTCAATTGTTTTATCAGTTCATTTAGTGTCTCCTTACTCTGCCTCATAATTCATGATTTCATTACCTGGAACCCTCTTTTCAAAATATTGATTTCACCTACATTAATTTCAATGAAGAGTTTGTT
>JAQZBX010042442.1:0-22002 GCA_029593785.1 Cabassous unicinctus
CAGGAAGTGGAAGAAAAAGACAAGAATCCCCATCCCTTTGAACACATTGCCACGGCTTGTTCCAACTCTTCGGTTAACAGCAAAAAAAGGTCTCTATCAGTAAGAATATAAAGGGGGGGCGGGGGGGCATGAAAACAAAAGAGAGAATCACATGTTGGAACCTTTGGGTGCATGTGTGCATGAAAAGTTCCGATATTCCTTTAATGTCCAGTTCAAAATGTTTGCTCCCTTTGCCTATGCTCCTAACCTCCATTTGCCCTCAAGGACAAAAGTGGCAGCATGTCTAACTTTTGACCCCTTTAAGCTGATGACTTCTTGTCTTGAAATTCTGAATTACCAAAAACAATTGTGTGACACTTACACACACAGGCAAAGCAGTATATTAAATGTCGTATAACAAGAATAAACATAGCAAACGTGCTACTACCGAGTTCTCCCCAGAAAAACCTCTACTAGAAAATATACACTTGTGTTTCTTATTCCTTATTTCATGATAAAAGCAAAGCATATCAGTGAGTCATCAGGCCTTACCGGAAAAAAATAGATGATAACAATCTGGCCAAGTGCTCCTCAGGCAGAGTCTCCCACCCTGGGAATTCCAAGTTCTTTTGTGTCCATTTACCCATCATGGACCCTTCAAGTCTTCCTGCACTCTTCCATCCCCCTTTCCACACCAAGACTCTGTCACTCTTATTCTGAAAAAGGATACAAATCTGGCATCAGGTTGAAGAATGTGCTAATTCCAGAAATCTTGTCCATTCCTTCATGGCACAAGATTGTATGACTTTCCTATGTCATCTTGTATCTCATCTACCAGTAAGAGGTCACTGCCCTGATGTCCCCAGGGCCTCCCAGACCTCTTGCTTTGCGCTACAGCAGTGGCTTGAGCTTCCTCTCCCTACCCTCTAAGCCAGAGACAGCCCCAGAGGCCACATGTTCCTTTCCCACCCCTGAGACCCAAGCAGTCTCACTTCCCCAGCTCCCTTCCATTTTTTGGCTCTCCTGTTCCAACCACAGCTGGGATATTATCTTCTAGCCTTTGTATCTCAGAGACAGTGGTGTAGCCCTAAAGGAGTGAAGAAAGTTTAACAACCTGCCGTTTATATGTTTACCATCAGACCTTGAGTGCACCCTCCAACTGCCTCCCCTCCATCCTGTAGGGCACCCCTCCTAGAGCCAGCATGGCTCATCACAGTCCCTAGGGCTAAAGACTGAGTCAGCTAGTAGATATGTCATAGATCCAGCCTCTCCATGAGCCAGTCAGAGGTGTCATCTCTCTTGTTCACTCACTTCTTTGCCCTCCACGGACTGGAGAACCAGCCTTGGATCTCTGCCTTCTGTCTTAGTAACAACAAATGGTCATAAATAAAATTGGAAACAAATGATCGCCATCTCGTTTCTCTGTGAGGTACTAGTCTGAACCCTGTAAAAACATCACTGGAATCTGGAATATGAAATTATCATATCAAACATCTGCAACAAAACCCCACCTTGAATAGAGATTGTTGCTAAAGAGAGCTGAATCCCTCTCTTCATTATTTGCTGTGTCGGGTCAACAAGTCTTGGGGAGTATTCTGAGGGCACTTTCCCCTCCGTTGAGGATAACTGGCTGCCTCTTGGCTCTGTCTCAGCACCCCCTGCCCCTGTTCAGCCTGCTTTCTTTCCACAGGGATCTTTTCTGGCATCTAGTTTTTCCAGCTTGGCTGCCATTTGATGCTACCTTACCTCCAATTTTTTTTTTTCTATTTGGGCTCCAAGGTTCTGAGACAGAGACTCTTGACTCGAATACCTCCTTGAAGAAGCTGAAACTGTCCTGCACTCCACACCGACGTGTTCCAGGGCAGCCTCTCTATGGGGTACACATACAGCTGGCCAAGCTGGGGAAGCCACACTCTGTGGGGGCCTGCCGCTGCAGAGACGCTGCCCAGACCCCTTCTCTCCCCCTTCCTTAGGGATTATCTCAGGTATCTCAGCCGCTAGCTGCTCCTCAAGGACCTGATGGGACTTATAAAAAAATAAAGAACCAGCAATTAATAAGAGCAAGGATTAGAATATCAAATATATGATGGCCAATATTTACTTTAAATTTTCCAGAAGGTTGAGAAGATAAAAGTACTAAGCTCTCCTAAATGTATTCATCATATCCTAGGAGATCAAACAATTAAAATCTGAATTCCAGAAGATATGTTAGAACAGGAAGAAACATTCAAAAAATGAAGGAAAACATCCCCCTAAAGGGAAACTGAAGGGAAACATTGCTATTCAAATAATAAACCCCACAAAGTGCCAGGGCAAGATGACTGAGAAATGGCCCACACCCAGACACATCATTGCCAGAACACCAAGGATGAAGCTAATAACCCTGAAGCTGATAGACTCCAGGTCACTTCAAAAGAAATAAGAATTAGACATGAGATTCCCATCAGTGGTCCCGGATAGTAGACAACAACAGAATACCCCATTCTTTTTTTTTTCTTTTCTTCACCCTGTTCTTTTGATGAAGCAGTTTCTTTAAAAGTTTCAGTAACTGGTCAGAGAAGTGAGATCCAGTAAACAGGGCTGCAACCCCAGCAGAGCCGTGAAGGGATGTCCCGTTAGGACACCATGCGGCAGCCCTAGAGAAAGAGCAGCGCACATTCCCAAGGGCTGGCTGGAAGAAGCTGGGCTACACATGCAGTGCTGTCACGTGACATCCACAAATGCCTGTTGTCTACTTCTGACACAGCAGACCCAGAGGACATGATCAGGGAGGAGACAGACTGTCCCTGCTTTCATGGAGCTGCCAGTCTAGCCCAAAAGGGACCAGCTACGGACAGGCCCAGCCCCCCTTCCAGATGCACAGCTCAGCCGCGCTCTGGCTCCACTCCGGAGCTGCAGCCCCTGGTCAGCATGGGAGACCCACCTGTGAGGGAGTTGCTCTCAGCCACCAGCGGTCACAGTGGGAAAGGGAATCCAGGGGTGGTGTTGCCTGCCTGTCCCAGGGCCCATCTTCCGCTTTCCCCATCAGGGTGTTTCCTCACATCCTTACCACCCCACTGCTTTCAACAAGGGAAGCTACAGGCAAGCAGTGTCTTCCTTCAGGCTGGTCCACTGGGCACCAGACTCCGCCAAAGTTCCCCCAAGGTATGGCCTGTGGATAACCTCTTCCCCGAGACAGACTTTCCCCTATTTTATAGCCTTTATGGATTTTCAAGATGGAACGGGGATGGGGTAAACTGGAGAAAGTAATTAGATATATCTGATAAAACTGCCGTTTTACTCAGAATTAGAATGAGGTAAGAGATTTAGGAGAGAAACAAAGAAAATGAAATTAGCTGCCACTTAATACCGGAATAAGGAACTGAAAATAGCTTGCTTTACATATTATCAGTCCTCCCTGAATTACAAAATAAACAGGATAAAACTTGGCATTTTCTTTATGCAAAATAAAGTGTGATATTAAGATGTGCTGGTAATTAGATTAATTGGAACCAGATGTACAAAACAGACGGTGCGTCGTTGAGGACGAGACTATGTCTTGTTCACCCGTCAGTGCTGGCTGTTATGATTGTTATTGATGCTTGTAGCTAATTATTATGTGTAACATTAGAATATAGAAATAACTGCCTCAGAGAATGATCATAATGGGATTTTACTTTTTATTGATGGATAAAAGACTTCTTCTAGGCTAAATCACGCTTGAATCAACAAAGAATATGCACATCTTTTAAGAGAAAGGGATACACAACAGAATTTCTATTTAAACTCCAGGAATAATATTCTTGTGAAGGCTCTGTATTAGTCAGGGTTCTCTAGGGAAACAGAATCAACAGGAGATATCTGTCAATAGTATAAGATTTTATAAAATTCACTCACGTGACCATGAGGATACACAAGCCCAAATTCCGCAGGCAGGCTGCAAACCAGGGGCTCCGATGAAGGTCCTTGATGAGTTCCCAGGAGACATTGGCTGTCGAAAGTCAAGCTGGGAAATTCTCTTTGAATGCTGAAATCGCTTCCCCTTTTAAGGCATTCAACTGATTGGATAAAACGTCACTCATCGCTGACGGCAGTCTCCTTGATTGATGTAGATGTAATCAGCCATCTATGCAGTAAACTCACTGGTGACTAAAGTCCATAAATGTCCTTGTATTGCAATTAGCCAAGTGCTTGCTTGGCCAAACAACTGGGAACAATTACCTGGCCAAGCTGACACATTAGCCTAACCATCACAGGCTCTTCCAAGACTTAGTCATAAAAATCTGTTTCTCCTCCACTATCAACAGCACAGCAAGCACCCTATCGATCTTTGAAAAATAAAACTGCATGTCTCTGAACACACTTTCATGCCCCTATTTCAACCTGACCTTCTCAGAGAAAGCAAATGAGTGCACTATCCAGCCAGAGCAACATTCAGAGTCAAATGTCAAAGGTCAAAGTCAAAAACAGTATGTAGAGAGCACAAAAAAGAAAACAGTGTTTCTGGGAAATGGAATGATGGAAGGAAACACAGACCAGGAGGGAAAAGGAAGGGAACAAAGCAGGGGTGAGAGCGTGAGAACTCAAGGGAAGATGGGAATAATGCATGATAAAGAAGAGAAGGTATTTGGGGTTGAGGTTGCAGCTTGGAGAAAGCAAAAGGGAAACCGGAGTGGGGGAGAATCAACAGGAAACCTAAGAGAGACGTGTATGAGGACCGGCCCAGAGGAGGTAGCCCTCAAATTCCATCTATGTCGGGATTGGAGCAAGAGAGAAGATGGAGAAGGTACATGGGGCATGAAATGGACACCAAGTTCTCTGTCTCCAATTCCAAATTTTCCTTGAGGCAAGGACAGGATTATATACATTTTCATCCACGTAGGCAGCACCACAAATAAACATTAGCCAGAGCAGATTAAAGAGGATCATTCTAAAAATAGCTTTTATTGAGCAGCTATTATGTGTCATGCCCTCTATGAGTCACTTTGCATGTGTCATTTCATTGAATCTTCCCAACAAGCCTGTGACAAAGATAGTCTTCATCCCTCTGTTACGGATGGGAAGAATAAATCTCAAAGCGATTAAACGATTTTCTTCCTGGTCAAACACAGTGACATTGGAATGCGCCTAAAAAGTCCTTATTCCTAACAGGAAACAGACCTAAAGAGTTACACAGTTCTTTCACATTCTGAACGCACTCTGACATGTCTTCTCTAGTAAAATAGGCAGGGTCGTTAATTAATATCCTGACGGGATAAATGAATAAACCGAGGGACAGATAAACTCAAAGTCGAGCAGCTAGGGAAAAGGGCCAGAATGGTGGCTACAACCCACAGCTTCCAATGCCCTGGCAAACGATTTCTCCACATTTCCTCAAGTTAGGAAAAAAGGTGAGACTATTCTGGAAGGGAAACGAGGCTGAGTCTGAAAGGAGCAGTGCATCACCAGTGAATAGGCGAAAACTAACATTTTTCCCCTTTAATGTCTTATTAGTTAAGGTAACACTCGCTGCTGAAGTGTTACCAAATCTCAACAGTCATAAATCAAAGATTATTTCTCACGTGAAATCCCAGAGAAGTGTTCCCCATCAGCAGGTGGCTTCCTCCACGCGGAGGTGCAAGGGCCCAGCCGCCTTCTCCCTGCAGCTCTGCCATCGTCAGCATGTGGCGTCTACGGTTACCGTGCAAGGGGAAGAGAGGTTGAGCACAGGAGGGTTTTATGGGACAGGCCTGCACGTATCACTTCCACCCGTATTGCACTGACCAAAACTCAGGCACACCCATGGCAAGGGACGCTGAGAAAGGCAGGGTGGCTGCACGTGCAGGCAAAGAGGAAACCGATTCAGTAAACGGCCAGCGGTGTCTGCCACGGTCCACCCTCTGGCCACCACGTATGTTTCTCCTTCTGAGTGTACTCAGAACACATTCACACTCATGCCGCCCCAAGAGGGACAACCCCAAGTGCCCCCAGCCCCAGCATCCATGCAACATCCTGGATGTCTGGGGGTGAGCGGGCCTCCTATCAGGTCCAGATGTGGCCCCCCAGGGCCCAGCATCCAATAAGCCAAAAGGGCAGATTAGCTGCCCCTCACACGCCAATTAAACTACCACGGAGCTGGGGGCACTGGGGCAGGAAAACCGCAATGAAAGGTGCCATTCAGAAAATGAGGGAGCCACAGCGTCTTGCTCCAAAGCAGTGGTGACATCCTTCCCAGCCAACTTTGAGACTCCTTTGCGCGGGCACTGGGGGAAGTTCCTTTACAGAACCTGGCTCTGACCTCTGGGAAGCAACGCCTTGTCTCTGGCTCCTAGGGGCTCGCGCGCAGCCCCCTGGGAGGGTTTCCTCACCCCTTACCCTCCACCCCCAAGGTGGCAGTGGGCGTTGGTGACTTCCTCCTCGGCATCTGTGCTACTTTTGCATCCTATCGCCCACTTGTGCAAGGTCTGAAGGGCTGGGGGTCATTTTAAGGTTCATTCAAAAACTTTTTTTTAATATAAGTCACTGATTTTCTTGGCAATCCAATTCCCTCAAAACCTTAGGAGATTTCTGTCACATTTTCTTCCAGTTAGTTCCATCTGCCAGCAATCATACCCCAGTCCTTTCTTAGACATTATTTTCAAGTCTGATTTATTTCTTTGCCTCCCCGTCCTTCTCTCCATCTAATGCGGCTACCCTGAGACCACCTCAAGCAGTAGGGGAATAAGACCACATAATCAGTCGCATCTTGGCTGCAGGGCTAAGTCGTTATGTTTGGCTGATAAGTCTTACCAGGCCTTATCTCATGTATGTGCTGTCTAAGGCACTCGCTTCTCTCTGTTATGCTCTGTCATTTATGCCTGCAAAATTGGCCAGTTATTCTCTGAGTGTCTATCTGTATCTCATAATACAAGGCAAAAAGCAAAATGGGAAAGCCAACGCATTTTCCCTAAAGCCGCAGGTTCATTAAACATGAGGACTGCCTTTGATATTATTGCAGGTGAGACAGTTTTACCAAGTATTTTGCCACTGCCTAGCTTGGGTCTCCATCTTCCATTATCTGATAGCAATATTCTTGCTACATGGCTAATAAGCCACGGCCACATATTTTAGGGTCTTATTACAGCAGTGCCTCACTTTAAGCTGTCAATTTCTGAAATAGTTATGGTCAGACAAGCTGTGGCACTACTTAATATAGCAGATGAAGCACGTAATCTCAGGTTTATAATGCAATAGAAGTTTATTTATTGCTCATATGAAATCCAAAATAGAAGTTTCTGCTCAGCAAGCAGCTCTCCTTCAGTGGCAGTTCAGGAACAACTCAGAATACTTTCCTCTTGTAGACCCATCATCTCCAAGGTTGGTGCAGAAGGTCCAGGACAGCACACAGGAGTGATTTATGGGCTAGGCGTGAACATCCAGCAACTCTCTCGCTCACATTCCATTGGCCAGAACTTGATCACACGACCATATGCATTGCAAGGGAGGCTGGGAAATGTCTTCCAGCAAGGTGACCAGGGAGAAAAGAAGTGAATTTGTTCATCAGCTAGGTCTGCCGCATTAACCAGCTCCCACGTGTTAATTTCACATTCCCTTGCCGTTTCTGGATATAAAAAGAGCAAAAATAACTCTGGGCTGTTTAAACCAATTTTGCTTCAGTTATTTATTGAGCAAATACAAAATGCAAATGAGAGGGCTGGACAGGATAGGAAATCTACAAGAAACAACATATGTCCCTGGAGGTCTCTGTAACAACTCTGTGTTCTCTATTACTGTCTTCTCTCTGAAAAGAGGAGAGCCCACATAATCTGCCCTCAGCCTTATTTCAGGATAAAAGATGGAAGCAATTATTTTCACTGAGGCCAACTTTCAGTGGGGGAAAAATGCTCTGGCAAAGTTCTCCACAAACAATTCGTCTTCCCAAGACAGCATCTGCCTGCCCCACAATTGCCAGGCTCCTTCTCTGTCCTTCTGGGCACCAGGACTGTCCTTCCATCCTAAGAGCCAGCATGCATCTCCCAGGCTTTCCTCTTCTCTCCTGTAGCCATCGCTGTCAGGCCAACGTGGCAGCGTGCGGGCGCATGAATGCCTGCCGTCTCCCCATCCCCACTCCTTCCTGCTTCATCAGAAACCCAGTGCCGCCTGGACGGCTTCCCTGAGCCACTTCAGGCTCAATTCCCAAGGCCTGGGTCACAGGTACTGAAGGCTCCAGAGCTTCCCAGTGCATCTGGGAACTGTAACCTGGGCATTCTTTGCCCACCTGCTAAGCCGCAGCCAACTGAAAGGGATCCAAGTCCCTTTCCCAGCCCCTAAGACCCCAGTGATCCCCTTTCCCCAGGACCCAAGCCACCCCCCATCTCTCCTGTTCTTCCAGGCCCAGATTGTTCCATTCTAGACACCACATCTCAGAACTAACCTAGCAGTTCCAAATAAAAAGGGAAACCTCAATTACATATCAATTCTATGTCCAAAGCGAGACAGGCAGACCCACAAAAGGTTCTAAGTCATAGCTAGCCCTTGCCATCCCAGAGGCTCCTCAGGCTGTTCCCTTCTAGGACAGGGCAGGGAGAAAGACCACCTCAGCAAGCAGCACCCAGAGGGAGCACGATGGCGCAAATCCAGCGTCCACGTGAGGAGACGCCTCCTTTGCGACAGCTCGGCACACTGTCCCTCTGCTGCTTCTGTGATGGGGTGAGTTCACCCCTGTGCGTGTCGGAGATTTGATCTTGGCCTTTAAGCGCCTCCCCGTTCTGGGACCACCTTTGCCCCCGTGACCAGAGAACCACCAGAATCGGAGCCCCGCGTTTCCTGTGGGAGGAACCAGGCAGCCTCTGGAAGCCAGCACAGAGCCCACGGCCTGCACCCAGCAGGACTTCCGTGTGCAAAGAGGCAGTCACCCTCTAATTAATTAATCCATCTGATCAATCAACAAGCATATGCGATGCCTTCTCTCTGCCAGTCCCTGCGCCGGGCAATTGGGACAGGATGACTCACACGTTCTCTCCTCCAAGGCCTTAATCCCAGGAGATTTTCCTACCAGGAGCCTCTTTGTCCATTCTAGCATAATCCCTTTGCTAAAACATAGTCTGCAGGTCCCCTTCACGGTGCACTGGGCGTCAGTCAGAGATGAAAATCTCCATGGAGCTGTGCGGGAGGGACTTAGATATATACTCTCCTCTTCAAGCCAAGTCGGCGTGGGCTCTGTGGACTTGCATTTCTTCATGAATCTTGGGCTCTCCTCAACACTCCACATGCAGCTCGGGAGACAGATGCTGCTCCCTGCTTGGGGATTGCCGGGGTGAGAGGGGAACATGGTAGTATTTGGATGATGGGATTTAGACCCATTTCTCCTGCCCAGTAGGGTTTCTGCGTGGGTAACGGCTGTTTCTGATGCTTCAGGTGGCAGAGAACAAGGTTACAGGTCAGTTCCTTACACGTGTACACACACACGCACACACACCTGCTTGCACACGTGCACATACACACACATACTACTGCCATTCCTAGGGGCTCTCCCAGCCTCCTGTTTTCTTTTTTGTTTGTTTGTTTGTTTTGTTTTTTTGTTGTTGTTTTTTTGCCCGTTTCCTGTTGCAGCATCTCTCCACATTGCAGTGCAGCTCACACTCAGATGCTGAAGACTTTACCTTCCAGGTATCCCCTGGCTGCTCTGGCTCTTCTCCTGGGCAGAGGGGCCTCTCTAAGTTCCGCTCCCCCAGAGCAGCTGCTCCTCAGGCCAGTTCTGTCCTGCAGTCAGGAGAAGGGGATGGGTGGTAAACTCAAGTCAAATTCTCTGATGAAAAGCCTCAAAAAAGAGGACGAGTGTCCCGTTTCGTTGGTTTCCTTGTCACAGTTGAAGACCCCATCCTCAGTCCTTAGGCATATTTCCCTCTGGTCTTGAGAGCCAGGGCTTCCTTTCCTTGCTTTCAAGCCTCTGGTTTTGCATCCTGTCCAGCTAATTCTCCAGTGCACGCGGCTGCCTTCTCTGCTCATCCGACTGCTCTTGCCGGACTCGACGTGTTTCTTTCTTTGCCTTCTCTTCGCTCGTGGCAGCAGGCCAAGCAGCAGCAGCCACCAGTAGTGACCTCACAGTCCAGCCAGGGTCACTGCCCGGGCCCTTCCCTCTTCCTCTACCTCAGGGACAAGCCTGGTATTTCAGCTTCTGCCTCATCTTCAAAGGTCCCATTTGGGAGGGCCCAGGGTCCTTGTGGTGGTTTTGCTTAACAGAGAACAAATGCTGCCCTCTCCTGTGAGCTCAGAGGCTTCGTATGGGGAATGGGGTTCCTCAAAGGGCAACACGGTGGTCTCTGCGTCCCGGTGAGTTGCCTCCCACTGTAGGGTTCTCCACCTGATTCCCTGGCGCCTGACAAGCCCGGCTTATTGGCCCTGAGGGACACCCCTCCTAAGCCACTCACTGGGCTTTCCTGGGGCCTGGTGGGCGTCTTTATTTGGAGTAGCCTTCCAAGAATACCTTTCCTCTTCCGCTAAGTCTAATCCCCATGAGTTCTCTAGATCCCCTTTCTTGTCCATAACCTAAGCCAGATTCCCTACCAGGGGCGATTCAACCCCCAGGGGACCTTTGTCAGCGTCTAGAGATATTCCTGGTTGTCACGCAAGGAAGAGAGAATGCTACTGGCATCTAGCAGGTAGAGGCCAGGGATGCTGCAAAACAGTCTGCGATGCCCAGGACAGCTGTCCCCTACAACAAAGCATTATCTGGCCCAAAATGTCAACAGTGTTGGGTTGAGAAATCTTACCCTAAGAATTTTGGCCTCAAGAGATCCATGAAGTTCCCTCCAGCCTAGAAGCCTACGAAATCCCACCAGCTACCCTCTCCCACCCCCAGAGACTTACTCTCTCCTTATTTCAAGTTCTGGTTTCTGTATACTTGGGGAAAATATCAAATCACAGTGTGCAATCTCAAATAGATGAATAACAGTAATCCATAATTATAAAATTTTACTCACCTTAAAGAAAACACAGATGAGTTCCTTCTTTGTGCATATTTTTGGTGTATTTTTTGCATTTTTTATTTTTAACGTACCTCTCAATTTAAATCTTTCTTATTGCAACATTAATTTGTTGGATGTTGGGTGAAGATGTCTATCATGACTTGGAAGAAATTTGTTTTACTAGACCTTCATAATGCAGTCTTATCTCAGTGGAAGAACATGTGATTTTTTCTGAGTCATTTTTTAGTTTAAGTAGAAAAAATATTGACCTCTTTAAAGGTAAGGCATTTTACATCAGCAAATGTATTTAAAGAATGAGAATGAATCTTATCTTTCTGTTGAGGCTTTTACAAGATTTCCTGATATAGGGTGTTCTCCTTTCCCCTTGACAATGTTACAGCAGGTTATCTATAGACTTGAAAGTAATGGAATTGCCTTTCTCTAAACATTTTTCTCACAAGTCAAAGGTCTTGAATTCAGATTAACCTCTAGAGTGAAGTCAAATAATTGACATTTCTCGTATCTAAAAACTTTGAAGTCAGAACTCAATTCCTCAGCCAAAAGCAGGGCCCAGGTTACAAAAAAAGGGAAGAAGAATTTGTGAGATCGTGTGGGCCAGGTGGAAGTGCTTGCGTGGGTTGGGACACCAGGGAGTGGGGGGAATGCGGGGGTCTAGCAGGGAGGGGAGAGCAGGAAGAAAGAAAAGAAGCTGGAAGAGAGAAAGAGCAAGAAGAAGGTCCTGGTCAGAGAGGACAATTAGGAGTGTTGTGGGACAGAGAGAAGAGAGTCTGGAGAAGGGGAGTGGACTGGCATGGGCAGCAAGAAGAAGAACTGGAAAAGATGTGCAAGGAATGGTGCCCACCAACATGGACGGTACCCGCTGTGGAACGGGAAATTGAGTATTCTCGAGTTATGCAAAGCAAATAATTTTTTAAAAATAAGGAACATAGTATGTTTTACTTGGAAAGTTTCTTCATCCCAGAGAGAGGGCTGGGTGGAATGGACAGGAGAGGCCTGGCCCAAGTCCTCCCTGCCACAGAACTGCTAGGACCCTTACCTCCAAAATAGCAGCATCGTAGGGCTGCGCACTCTGGCCCTGCCGCATGCCCATGAACTTCTGGTTTCCTTTTGAATTCATGCTGAGGCCAGATCCATTCAGCCCCCAAGCACGTCTTCTGCTGGGCTCCAACCCTGCCACCTTGCACACCCCAGAACATACGCTGACTCTCAGCAGCTTTCCCCTTCTTGTTTATCTCGGGCATTTTCTCCATCTCTGCATCCCCAAGCAGCAGATCGTGGGGCTCACTTTCCCTCTGAGGGTCACAGGGGATGGGGTCCCACAAGAAGCCCAGACTCTCTGGTTTCTGATTCCACTTGGCACATCACCTTTTGAGGACTCTTCGTTGGGCCTCTAAGAGGTTCCTGCAGCAGATCTCAGCCTCCCCCCCATTCCTGGGGGCTCCCTCCACCCTAGGAACCTTCTCCCTCCCCCCTGTCCCTTTGCTTCCATGCAGCCAACAGCCACCTCTTTAAGAGCGTATCTCTGATCACATTTCCTCACTCCACACTCCTCACTCCAAGATTTCCCTCCTTCCCTCACTTTAACCTACATTGAAAAGTTGATAATGGAAATAAAGGTATAAAAATACTTGAGCAGCACAGATTAGGGAAGTCCTGGCAGTGCCCCCTCCTGCCATATTTTCGACATGTAACTAATCACTGTGCATGGTCTAGTGGACCACCAAGGAACTTGTCTGTGCTTGTTCTTGGTCTCTTAGACTCACAGTGTAATTCATTCATTCTTGCATTAGTGTTATTGGTATTAAGTATTAGGTAACTACTATGTGCTGGGTAGCGTGCAGCCAATAAGGGGGCATGGCCAGAAATGAATAAGAGACCCGAAAAAGCCCTCACAGGAAGCCTCCTCACCACCCCACTTCAAGTCAGTTCAGGCTCCCCCACCCCACCTTCTTGGGGCCCAGGCCCTTCTCAGTGCCCTTTCTTAGATTCTCCATCCCAAACTCTTAAATGATGAGCAGTCATGGGAGATTGCCATTTCCATATCCTGTACAGAAAGCACCTGCTGCAAGTGGTGTAGTTAGCTGATAGCCCACAGAGCCACACTTTGGGGATCTACTGCAGCATTTATGCTGAGGCCAGCCTCTCCCCAAGCTGCTGGCAGCCAATGCTTGAGCACAGAGGATGTGCTCTAGCCGGGTTATTAGGAGAGCTCTGCTGGCAACTTTGCTGTGGGGCTCCCCATCAGCCAGGCCAAGACTTCCTTACAACTGTACCATGATCTGAGGCACTTCCTCCCCATTCCTCCTTCCTTCCCGCTCTCCTTTCATGGAGCTCAGATCAGCATTGCAGTCAGAAAACTGACTCCCAGCCTGCTCCTGCTCCCTCCTCCCTTTATCCTGCACAGGCATCTCCCCCAATAAATCTCTTGCATGTCTACTTCCATTTTGTGGCAACCCAATGGTCCAAGAAAGCAGGAAGGAAGAGGACTTGGGAACTGGATCACTCACCCCCAGGCTGGCAAAGGAGGACCTCATCTCAAGTGGAATATGGGGCTCAGAGAGTCCTTGACACAAAGTGGTTCCCTAATTGCTGATCAGAAAAGAGGACCAGTAACAGTTTGCATTTCCACCCATCAGACTACATTGTTCATTCACAGCTTTGCTTCGGGGCTGGGCTAACTCTCCCACCGTCTATCATCAGATACTCTGCAGATGTCTGCAGTAGCTGGACACCCCCGACCACCACCCTGACCCACCTCACCGACGACGTCACGCTGATCGAACAGCACGGGCACGAGCTGCCTAGTGCTCCCGAGACCCTGCTAAGACACTTGCAATCCAGAGGTGACTGACAAGTCCTATGAAGAGTCAGGGACCTGCCACTCTGATCAATTTGGTCAAGAGGTCAGGGAGGTGTGGGATATCACCTCCGAAGTAAAAGACACAGTGCTGCGTCTTCCATCCCTGTCTGTTTCCTGGGCCCGCCGTAGCAAAGTACCATGCACCGCGTGGATTAAAACAGCAGAAATGTACTGTCTCACAGCTCGGGAAGCTGGAGGTCCAAATCCCGGGATCAGCAGGATCAGGCTTCCTCTGAAGGCTGGAGGGTTCTGGTGGCCGCTTGCTGGCAATCCACAGCTCACCCTCTGCCTCTGTCACACGGCTCTCTTCATTCTTCCTGTGTCCAAATTCCCTCCTCATAATGGAGACCGGTCATATTGGATTCAGGCACCCCGAATCCAGGTAGGTCTCATCTTAACTAATAACGTCTTCAAAGATTCTGTTTCTAAATAGGCTCATTTATGATGCCAAGGGTGGGGGGGAGGTGCGGTTAGACTGGAACATATATCTTTTGAGGGGACGCAATTCAGTCCATAACAATCCTCTACCCCAAAGGAAGGAGGGAGGCCCCTTTGGGTTGCACACCTAGAAACCCGGCTCTGGCCCGCATGCAGGGTGGCACAGGAGGATGCCAGCGTCAACTGAGGCCTGGAGCAGGAGAGAGCTCTGTGCAGCTCCGCCCCTTGGGCCAGACAATCTGGCAGAATGCTAGGATGTTGGCATGTCTGGCAGAAGACGCAGTATGGGGTTTATTGCAAGGCCCACTGGAAAATCCACAGCACAGGCTTCTGGGTCCTGGACCAAGGCCATGCCACCTACAGCAGAGATTCTTACAGCTTTCAGAGAACAGCTCCAGTGCGTTGCAGGTCCCTGGCAGAGGCAGAATGCTTTACCGTGGGCAGCAGTGACCGTGAGCCTAGATGTGCCCACCAAGAGCTGGGTTATCCAAGTCAGAAAGCCAGATGGGCTCAGCCGCAAGCCGCAGTCCATTAGAAGATGGAAACGGTACAGCCAAGACTGGCTCTGAGCAGGACCAGGAGGCATAGGTAAGCTGCATTCTCAGGGAGCCCCGACCCCCAGCCACCCACAATTTTCACGGTTTATCTAGGCCTTCTGGGTTTCATGGGACCAGGTGGAAGAGAGAAAAGGTCTGAGCTTGTTTAAAGATGGGTCCGCTTGGTGTATGGGTGCAAGTGGAACAAAGCTCTATGCCCATACTCAGGGTGGCCCTAAAAGGCAGAGGCGAGAGGGAGCCTTCCCGGTGGAAGAGGTGTGTGGCTGCTGAGCCACCCTGTGTGGAAGAGAAGTGAACCACGAGGTAAACGCACACAGATTCCTGAGCAAGGTCAAGGGCCTCGCCTGCTGGTCAGGGGCCTGAAAGGAAGAGCACTGGGAGGCTGGAGAAAAGGAAGGCTGCGAAGAGGCACAGCATGTGATCATCTGTGTCAAACATCAGCGTCCACCAGAAGGCATCCACATCGGAAGAGGCAGTGGATGAGCAAGTGGCAGAAAGGCTTGGCCAATTGGTTTTAGCCAGCCCTTGTCATCGGCCACCTCAGCACTCACACAGTGGACACACAAATGGAGACACGGAGGCTCTGCCCGGCCCAACAGCAGGGGCTCACACTTACCACGGCAATCTGGCCGCACTACCCTGAATGTCCAGCTCGCCAGCAACAGAGGTGAATGCCGAGCCTTGAAAATGGCACTACCTCTAGGAGACCAGCAAGCTGCAGGGTACAGCTTCCACGGCAGACAGCTGCTCATCCTCTCTATAGGCTTCAGGTCCCATCCCTGCCCCTTAGAAAAACCCTATTAAACTACCTGGCTAATGACCTTTGGCAAGTTCCTGGCTCTTCCAGTCTCGGCTTCTGACGTAGTTCTACTGCTATTTGTCCAATATTTGTCCCCTTTATCCTCTATCCTAACTGAAAGAACACAGATTTTGTTCAGGATGACACTGCCAAGCTAAAAATATTTGATTTCCCACCATATGAACAGTGTTAGCCAATGAAGTGTAGTCCCTAAGTGAATAGTCAAAGGCTCACCAAAAAAGCACCTCTCTGCTTATTCCATTTGTCCTTTCACTACACTCCCTTCTTCCTGCTTCCAGGACCCCAGATATGAAGTCTGGGGCTGCAGCAGCCATTTTGTCATGCTGAGACAAAAGCACATAACAGATGACAGAGCAGAAAGATGGAAAAGAGCTGTGATCTCTGGTTGTATCTCTGAGCCACCAGGGCAGGCCCATTCTGTCTCCCTTGGGGCTGCCTATTATGTGAAATGGAGCAAACCCTGCTTAAGTCATGGGTAGGAGGGTTTTCTGTGGTTTGAAACTGAGTGTATGCCTAAATGGTGCCGCTTCCTAGCCAGTCTCCCAGCTCTGCCACCTCCTCCACACCCACCCTTAATGACGGTGACCTCAACAATCACCCAGAATAATCCAATATTTGGAAAAATCTCAATGATTTAAGATGACTCTTCAGTGAGCCCTGTGGGGGTAGCCAGTAAATTGTACTTAAAGAGCCCTTAAGAACAGAAGTGGGAGATTTTTCTACATCCTCCCTGAGCTCTTAGCCAGAGGCAGGGGGTTAGTTCATCCCACCCCTTTCTTAAAAGCCTCAACTTGGGTGCTGCTTGCCTGTGACCACAAGGTCCTAGCTAGGACCTGATTCCAAAGGAAAGCCCCACTTAACCATGTGCTTTTGCATGTTTACTGTACTACACTCTAAATCCTGCATGACTCCTCATTTTGAGAAACTTATGTTTGGTTGATTAATTTTGGAGGTTAGTTTGGAAGCAGGAGAATTAATTGAGCTGCCTGAAGGATGGGCCTTCACTCTGGTTTCCAAATTTAATACGTGGCAGGATTCCACCAAGAACCTGGAGGTCTGAATTATTCGCGCTTTTATAGTAAGCTACTTGGCAGACCCAACTTGACTCAGCAGAGGATAAGACATTTAGGCAATAAATTCAGAAGCCCACCCCTTCCACTATCCGTGCAAACTTCTCACAAATTTTCTAATGAGATTTGAGTTTTCCTCCCTAAATGGAAAATACAGGCTGGAGGTTTTCATTCATTTGATCCCTTTGGAGAGGACTTGCTGGACTCTGGCTGGCGCTTAGCCCTAAACGTATGCTCATGGATACTGAGCTGCTGAAATAAAACGTCTGTTACAAATACGCATTGATGTGGGTGCTCGTGCAAAGAGGAGACTGAAAACAGTAACACCAATGTCTTAGTCTCTCCTCTGCTAAAACAAATACCGTACAATGGGTTGGTTTAACAACGGGAATGTGTCGTCTCAGGGTTTCAGAGGCTAGAAGTCTTGCTGCCTCCCAGGGCAGGTATCCTTTGGCTGGCCAGCAATTTGAGGGGTTCTCTGGCTTTTCCACCACATGGCCAGGCACAAGGCTTTGTCTTCTCCTTCTTCCCCCAAGTTCCAATGGCTTCCAGCTGCTGGCTGCTCCCAGGAGCTTCTCTTTCTGTGTCCACTCTCCTTTGCTTCTGAGGCCTTCAGCAACGTTGGATTCAAGGCCACCCTCGCTCCTTCTGGGCACACCTAGTTAAGGCACCTCCAGAGCTCCTATTTACAAATGGGTTCACCCCCCGGACCAGGGCTGCGGACCTGAACATGCCTTTTATGGGGGACGTGATTCGCTACCGGACAGCTAATAAGCGGACCTTAAAAGACTCCTAACTGTTGTTCTTTGAGTTTAATTAGTACTCACTGGATCCAGTGTAAATATACTGTTTAGCAAATCCTGATGGCTAGTAATATAATAGCCACGCATTTATTTATTCCTGTACGCCATTTCAGTGCAGCCCGTGATTTCTTCTTCTTCTCAGATATAACACGTAGTGAGTCCGAGGGTCGAGGGTGTCCCCGCTGTGCGCGCACCCCTGCTCGCTGTGGTGTTGCAGACGTTCTCTGCGCATCCCTTGTGAGTGGTTCTCATCTGAGGGAAGGTGTCTCAGACAGTCGTCTTAATGCGGCCTCTCCCTCTCGCAGCATTTAGAGTATTTATTCCACGTGTTTTAACCCTTGTTCCCAACAGCTTGTATTTCAGAGCTCACAGCTGGAGCTCATGTTTCCTATTTTATGCCCTTCCTCTTTAATTACGGCTTGTTGATTATGTGCCTCTTGTGTGTCTGTTTGCTTAATCTCTCTTCCTGTTTCCAATGAGTCTTCTCTTTCGTCCATCGTAGCTGTTCCATTTGATCTTCCCTCTAAAAGGCATCGCTATTGTTTCTTCTCTCGCTTCCACACTTCAGCTATGCTTCTTAAAGTTCCTAAGCTAATTTTTAGAAGCTACCCGTCTACACTTCTAAAAATCTTCGACCTCTGATTGAGTAAATAAATGCCCACCAACACAAGGTTTTATTTATGAAACGCTTTGATTTGCTGTAGCAAGTTTAAAGTAGGTGCCAAGTGTTTAATCTTGCGTGTTGGACAATTTCTAAGCTTAATTTCAAAAAGATTAAATAAATGAACCATCAGAAATGTACTCCTTCCTGCCGAGATTATGTACCTGTCACCTGTTGGTATCAATATGTATAGATTAACAGTGGATATTTTCAGGTAATCTCTCTAATTATATATCCATTCATTGCTTGAAATGATCGTGTAAAAACCACACCCAGGAGGACGGCCACACACACGCACACACTCACACGCACTTGCACACGCACCACTCTGAAACAACCCAGGCTCAATATTGAAGCTTTTTTATGGTATTCAGTTCTTCATATCCCCGTCTTGTCCTTGCTTCTAAATGCCTGCGTTGCTTCTAGGATGTGGAGTAGATAATTTAATGTACATAATCAAGATAAAGATAAAGCAAAGTGTTTCAACTTGCATCCAGCCTGTAGTCCCTCATTCCTGAACTTGCAGAAAATCAGCTCTTCTCTCACTGGAGGTCACCCTCAGCAGGCTTAGGCCATTTTTGGGGGCTCTCGTGTGAAACACCTGGGGGAGAGGGGTGCTCAGCCGTGCTCTCAGGTGTGCCTGTGGGTAGAAATGGGGACGCAGAGTTTAATTTCTCAGCACGACCAGGATATTACTACTCACATATACAAAAGCTCCTCGTCCCCAGACCAGATTTTTTTCCTATCTACCTTTCCCTAGTGGGAAGAAAGTCTGTGATAAGTAAGAATGTTTAAGAAGAGGGGCATGTTAGTGTAGTAATATTGTCAATATTAGAAAGAGGAAGATGTGGTTGTGTTGTAGATGCCCACTCTCCAGACTGGAAGACTTTACACTCTCTCCTGCCAGACACAGTACAGCTCTGCTGCTCCCAAGAGCGGCAACGTCTTCCCATTCCTTCTCTAGGATGGAGATGGAACCCTCGCAGGGGGACAATGAAATAGAGAATATTCAGAGAATCATGGCAGAGAAGGAAGAGGGAGGAAGCTTAGAAAGCGGAGGGAAATCTGCACACTCATCAAAAGCAGTCTGAAAGAACTGAAATGTCAAGAAATTCTCTGCAGCCTCTTCCAGACTTCCTATCTAGTAGAGTTATCCAATCCATTCTCCACTCCTCTCTAATGGGCATTTGGGTAGCAGGAAAGAGAATACGTGCCCTCTGACAGGTTCCCCCACAGCTAAACTCCATAACAGAGCCTCTACGTAGAAAGCACGTCCAAGCCTCAGCAGCCTCTGTAGCCACACAGTCTCCAAATCTGGTAGCAGGTGTGAGAAAGCCTTAATGGTTTGTGTCAGAATTAGCTTTTATATGGGTCAGCAGTGTGGCTGAGCTGTCAAGAAAGCAAATGCTTCCCAAGGCTGCATGAGTGGAAGGAAGATTCTCCTACTCAGTCTACACCTGGAATACGGGTGGCCAGCTGTGGGCCAGGGGAGCTCTTTTAGATAACCTTCTGGAAGGTGAATGGCCCCAGAAGGCCCTTGGGGCTGGGAGCATGGAAAGAGATTCAGGGTCTCCTTGACTTGCAATCTCTGAAGGCTTATCAGGTAAAGAGGAATTTGACTTGATTCATAAAACGAAAGCTTCCAGGCAAGGAAGAGCTTTCTCTTAGTGAGACCTGCCCACCGGCACAAGGTCGTGACTTCCATGGCCCCAGAGCTGTTCAAGAACATGGAGTATTGAGGACGGTTCCCACACTGGTGGGAAGACTGTTGGAAGTAGCTGGCGTTTACGCTCTCTTCTTGCCCTAAGACTCTGCCTCCTTCCTTCCCAATCCAGCTTCCCCGTCAGTGACCTGTAGCCCTCACCGCCTCCATTGGGTCCCAGGGCTCTCTTTCGTGCCTACTCGTTCCTTCAGCTTCAGCTTCCTGAAATACCGCTTTCCTCCTGGTACTGCTCTCTTCAGAGATCCATTCCCAAGCACCACAAATTCAAAATCCCCTCTCTGCCTTTCAAATCCTTGATAACCTCCACAACCCGATTAGTTCACACACTCTGCTCTGGGTAGACCATTCTTTTCCCTATCCCACCAGGCCTCCACTTGGGTCTTTATTTTTAAAAATCAATGCATTTCCTAGGCAGAGGGAATGGTTGGAGAAGGCACAGATACAGTATATAAAAATAGAAGCGTGTTCAGGAAGCAAGCAAAGCATTTGCTCTATGACTCCCATCTAGTTCTAAAATTCCATGACTCTCCATTTAGGCATCATCTTGAACAGCCCAATTCCTCTATTTTTAATAAATTCCAAAATCTTACCCTGTTTTTCCTCACTCCCCAGAGATCCCATCTGCCACCTCACACTGTCAATTCTATTACATTAAACCTAATGAAATTGCCGTTTTTGTAGGTCAAGAATAGTCAGATATCAGCAATTCCCTATGATTTAACCTAATACTTCTTCAAGGCCCTTACAACTTTCTCCTCTTCTCGCATCATCCCAGATGCTCTTCTAGCTCAGTTCTTCCCTCCTGCCCCCTGGGTCACTGCCAGGGCTCCTCACCACCCTGCCCTCTCCAGCCGTCCTGCTCACTTATACCAGAAAACAGTATGGAAACACTCAGTGTCCCCGATCACTGCAAGACACACCCCAAAACTCTCAACTGAGCCTTCAAGGCTCTCTATCATCTAGAGCTGACCTGCTTTTCCAAACTTATCTTTTCCTACTCAGTTCACTGGAGGGGACCTTAGAGCTTCTTAGTCCAGTGGCTCCCAAACCTTGCTGCCAACAGAGTCACATGAGGAGCTTTCACTTTAATCAATGAACCTGTCTATCTACTCATTCATTCATTCATTCATCCATTCATTGAGTGTGGGTTTACTATGCCCAGTACTTAACAAATGTTTTTGAATAGGTAGTGTGCACATATGGGCTTTTTCTCCTTTTCCTTTTTTTCTTTCTTTCTTTTCTTTTTTTTTCAACAAAACTTTATTTTACAAAAATTGGATAGCCCAGATTTGGCCCATGGGCAGTACTTTACCTGCCTTGGTTCTACATAATTTTACTGAGTCTAGTCAAAGGCTTCTAACATGATGTTTATCTCCAAGGCATTTGAGTCATGGTATCTCTCTCTCTTCCCAAAAACAATGTTTAAAAGCTGCGGTTTAATAAAACTACTAGAAGAAAATGTAGGGAAACATCTTCAAGACCTTGTCGTAGGTGGTGGTTTCTTGGACCTTACACCCGAAGCACGTGCAACAAAAGAAAAAATAGATAAATGGGACCTCCTCAAAATTAAACACTTTTGTACCTCACAGGACTTTGTCAGAAGGGTGAAACGGCAGCCAACTCAATGGAAAAAATATTTGGAAATCACATATCTGATAAGGGTTTAATATCCAGGATATATAAAGAGATGTTACAACTCAACAATAAAAAGAAAAACGACCCAATTAAAAAATGGGCAAAAGACTTGAATAGACATTTCTCCAATGAAGAAATACAAATGGCAAAAAAACACATGAAGAAATGCTCAACATCACTCATGATTAGGGAAATGCAAATCAAAACTACAATGAGATATCATTTCACACCTATCAGAATGGCCACTATTAAAAAGACAGAGAACCACAAGTGTTGGAGAGGATGTGGAGAGATAGGAACAGTTCTTCACTGTTGGTGGGAATGCAGAATGGTACAACCACTATGGAGGACTGTTTGGCAGTTCCTAAAGAAATTGAATATAGACTTGCCACGTGACCCTGCAATACCACTACTGGGTATATACCCAGAAGAACTGAGAGCAGTGACACGAACAGACTTCTGCATACCGATGTTCATAGCAACATTATTCACCATTGCCAAAAGTTGGAAGCAACCCAGGTGTCCATCAAC
>JAQZBX010042443.1:0-22011 GCA_029593785.1 Cabassous unicinctus
TAATGTAAACTATATTCCTTGGCTAGTACAATGCCTCAATATGTGTTCATCAATTGTAACAAATGTACAACACTAATGAAAGATGTTTATGTGGGAAAGTGTGGGAGGAGGGGTGGGGTATATGAAAATTCCCCATATTTTTAATGTAACATTTATGTACTCTAAAGCTTCTTTAAAAATAAAAAAAAATTATGAAAAATAAATAAATAAACTGAAAAATAAAAAAAATAAAATTAAAAATAAATAAATAAATAAAGCTGGTCCTGAATATTGAGAGTCTTCTGCATACTAAACCCCTCCCAAAATACCCCTCAACTTCCAGGTCACCCAGACTCTCTCCTCAAGCCCTCTGGACCTGCTGCCATCCGCTGTGGGGTATTGATGCCCCAGTGCCATAGCCAGTGATCTGATGAGCTGAATGGACAGTACTCATGCCCTTCTCTAGTGTGAAGTCGTTTTAATGTCACTCATTCTGGCATCTTGAACCGTGTTTAGCACACACTAAAAACATTTGGTTAGTGTTTGTTGCAAGAAGAAAGAAAAAGAAGGGAAAAAAGGAAGAAAGAAAGGAATAAATCCTGGCTCCACCACCATTTATCCATGTGTACTTAGATAAGTCACTTAATCTTTCCAAGCGGGGTATTTGGAGTTCATCATGTTTCTCAAATGTGTTCCATGGGCCTACAGCATCAGCATCCCCTGTGAGCTGGTTAAAAATGCAGAATCTCAGGCCAATCCCAGACCTGCTGAATCAGATTCTGCATTTTAACAAGATCTCCTGGGGGATCCATATCAATCTTAACATTTGAGAACATGGTTCTAAGCTATAAGGAAGATGAGACCAGCCCAGCTGACCTCCCAGGAGAGTAAAGAGTGTCAAATGGGATGACTAATGTGAAAATGTTTTGAATACTGGAACATGCTGGGCAAATGAGATGGACTGCTATGATTATTCTTATGATTAATAATAGCCCTTGCAGAAAAACCACTTTATAGTTATGTTTTAAAACCTCATTAAATTCTGTTCAAATGTGCTATTAAAAGTTACGTTCTAGTCCACTTCTTTCTGTAAACCCCAAGTCTTTTAAACAGAATGGAGTCTGGGCTTGAGGACAGGAACATTGGCCCTGCTTGTGATGGTTGCCATGGGCATGACTGAATGCAAATTTATTTCCCACAACACCCTGCCAACTGATTGATCCTGGGGAAGGAGGAGATGTTGGGAACCCAGTTCCTCAGAGAAAGGAAAAACTAAGTAGAGGCAGAGGGTGGAAAAAGACAACCACGAGGTTTCACGCTGGTTTGTAGGGTTGTACTGTATGCCTATAATCTTCTGCCTTTCAGCCTCTGCCAAACCATGTGGAAGGAAAAGAAGGGAACTGAAGAGAAGAGAGCAGACTCTTGTGGGGAATTACCTCAGCCACAGGCTGGGGCAGAGGGCTGCTGTGGAGAGAATCCTTCAGCTGAAGCAACCACAGCTGCAGCTGCAAGTAACTGCAAGGGCTTTTGATGCTCAACTGGCCTGAAGCCCAAGACCCCGTGAACAGCCCCATCAGCTTTTGGCCCCAAGATAAAGGCTAAGAGTGAGTTAGATGGGCAAAGGACTCAGATAGACATCTCTCCAAGAAGATATATAAATGGCCAATGAGCACACAAAAAGATGCTCAACATCATTAGCCATTAGGGAAATGTAAATCAAAACCACAATGAGACACCACCTCACACCCACTAGAATAGCTATTATTTTTAAAGAAACAAAAAAAAATGGAAAATAAGTGTTGGAGAGGATGTGGAGAAATAGGAACTCTCTTTCATTGTTGGTGGGAATATAAAATGGTACAGCTGTGGTGGAAAACAGTTTGGCAGATCCTCAGAAAGTTGAAGTATAGAATTATCAAGTGACCCAGCAATCCCACTTCTAAGTATATACCCTAAAGAATTGAAAGCAGGAAATCAAACAGATATTTGTGCACTAATATTCACAGTAGCCAAAAGGTAGAATCAACCCAAATGTCAATCATCAACAGATGAATGGATAAACAAAATGTGGTATATACATACAACGGAATATTACTCAGCCGTAAAAAGGAATGGTGTTCTGATACACACGACAACATGGATGAACCTTGAAGACAACATGTTGAATGAAATAAGCCAGGCACAAAAGGACAGATAATGTATAGTCTCACTTATACAAAATAGCTAGAACATGTAACTTCATAGAGAAAGACAGTAGAGTACAGGTTACCAGAAGCAGAGAGAAGAGAAATAGGGAGTTTAATGCTTAATGGGTATGGAGTATCTCTTTGGGGCAATGGAAAAGTTTTGGTAATGGGTGGTGATGGTAGCACAACACTGTGAATATAATCAATAGCACTGAATTTATACTTGAAAGTACTTAAATTGGGAAATTTTATGTTATAAGTATATTACCACAATTTTTTTTAGAAAATGAGTGAGTTAGGAAGATACATCTTAGACTCAAGTTTAGAGCAGGGGCAAAAGAAAGTGAGAACCACGATTAAGTTAGATGGAGACTGATTAACTGTTCAGGACAACTGAGAAAAGCAATAAATTCCAGGTGTTTTCCTTTCCTAGCTGCTAAAACAAACACCATAGAATGGGGTGGCTTAACAACAAGAATTTATGGGCTCACGGTTTCATAAGTTAGAAGGCTTGCTTCCTCCAGGGGTCTGGATCTTCTGTCTGGTCAGCAATCTTGGGGGTACCTTGGCTTTTCTGTCACGTGAAAATGCACAAGACAGTGTCTTCTCATTTCTCTTCTGGGTTCCGTTGACTTCCGGCTTCTGGCTCCTCCCTATGGCTTTCTCTCCATGTCCAATTTCCTTTGCTTATAAGGTTTTCAGTCATATTGGATTAAGGGCCACCCTCAATCAGTTTGGGAACATCTAAATAATAGTAACTCCTCAAAGGTCCTATTTACAGATGGGTTCACATCCACAGGACCAGGGGCTGGGACCTGAACATGCCTTTTGTGGAAGCCGTGGCTCAATCCCCACACCAAGAGTCAGAAGCAGCCAATCCTCTCGCCACCCCGTGTTACAGGCACACGCTCAGCCTAAGCGGGCCACCCCAGAGTTGGCTCCCTGAGTGAAAAACAGCAAACGAAAGCCCCAAAGTTGGGGGAACTCAACCGCTGAGTTTTGAGCCTGTGGCTCTGCCTGTCAACTCTGAGTCTAGCTTTACCTCCTCCCCTTTTTCTCCCTTGTCCTTTCCACAGTTATAAATCTCCCAATTCCTAGCCCTCGGCCTGACTCCACGCTGCCCCCCGCCAGCTGACCCCTCAACCTTTCAAGACCACAACACTGATTCTGAGTCACGATCTATCCTCATTTATCTCCCTTAATGTTCATTCTCTCAGCCAGTCAGTCATCAAACATTCAGTAGCACTTTCATCAGGCCAGGCCCTGTGCTGAGCTCCAGAGACACAGAGTTGAATTAGACCCAGATTCAACCCACAAGGACACATTGTAAGGATGGGCAAATACAACACAATAGGATAAGTTCTTTTACAACGGGAAGTGCAGGACAGGCAGGGAGAAGGCAGTCAGGGAAGGCTTCCCAGGGGAGGTGCACTTGTGCTGAGATATGAAGGACCACCAATAGCACATAGCCCAGACAAAGAGGAAGGGGAAAGCCAAAAGGGCAAACAAGTATATGAGAGACACTCAACCTCACCAGTAATTAGAGATATGCTAATTAAAACTATGAGATACCATTTTACAACCAACAGATTGGCCAAAAGGTAAAAATTGAATAATACCAAATGCTGGCAAAGACTCAGGGAAAGCTGAACCCTTGGGCACTGCTGCGGTGCAATCAGGCAGGACTCAGTGACATTAAATCCAGATATGTCTTATGATCCAGCAATCCTCCTCCTGGGTATTCACCTCTGAAGGGAAAGGTACAAGAATATTCATTTTGGCACCATTTGTGATGGCAAGGAGTTGGGTGTCATTGTTGAGTGTGTAAGAAAAATGTAATGTATGCATATGACACAGATGCAGTTAGAGGCAATGAACTCAATCTAGAGGGACATTCAATGATATGGCTAGATCTTAAAAACGTGTGTTAAGCGGGAAAATGTAAGAAACAGGAGGTAGTCTAAAGAAAAATGCCATTTATATAAATGAAAAACACCATATATATTTTCAAACAAATGTATATTCCCAAGATCATACACAAAACACCTTAGAGCAGGTACCTGGAGGCAAGAGACAAATGGGAGGAGGAACTGGGTATGAACAGGGAGGAAAATCACAGCGTGCAACAAAGAACAGGGCCTTGCGGGAAAGAGGAGGAGGGTGGTTTGCCCTGAGAAGGAGGGTAATTAATTGAACTTGCTGCACCTACCTCAGATTCCAAAACAGAGAAGGCAGGAAGGAACTGTAGTCCAGGCAGAGAGCACCAGCCGTGCAGAAACCCAGACGTGGAGACAGAGCAGCAAGCAGGTCAGCCAGATCAGGACCATAGCTCAGGGGAGGCAGAGGGGGTGAGGAGGCTGCCAAGGACGGTGGGCCAGCTCCAGAAGGACCTTGTGGACAATGGTGAAGGTCTGAAGTCTGTCTTAGATCCACTGGGCATTCCTTGAAGGGTTTTTAACTGGGGAGAGACCTGCTCAGGGTGGGTTCTTAGGTATTCTCATGGAATCATAGATTTGTGGGATGTTGTTATTAGTCATCCAAAGGGGTGCTGATGCAAAATAACAGAAATCGATTGGTCTTTATAAAGGGTATTTATTTGGGGTAGAAATCCACAGTTACCAGGCCATAAAGCATAAGTTTCTTCCCTCACCAAAGTCCATTGCCACATGTTGGAGCAAGACAGCTGCCGACATCTGCCAGGGTTCAGGCTTCTTGGGTTCCTCTCTTCCCGGGGTTGCATTTCTCTCTGGGCTCAACTCCTGTGTTTCCTCCACAGGGTCAGCTGTAGACTATGAGGCTCTCTAGACTTTGCCTCTCTCCACAAGGCCAGCTGTAGACTCTCAGGTGAACGGCTCATGTCTTTTCCTGGGACCTTCTCTCCTTCCTCACGACCAAGCTTTCTTACTTCCCGGGGCTCCAGTTCAAGACTCCAACATGAGAACTACTACAACTCTGTCCTTTGCCTTGCCTTTTATATTCGATTCCCCACCCACCAAGGGGTGGGGCTCAACGCCCTACTGACGTGGCCCAGTCAACGCCCTAATCATAACTTAATCATGCCCAGATTAACAGACCAGTTTACAGGAATAATCCAATATCTATTTTTGGAATTCATAACTACATCAAACTGCCAAACTGCTACAGATGTCAAGAACAGAGGTGGTCGTGGAGCTCATACAAACCACCCTCCTTCCCCTCACACAAACATCTCCAAGCACAGGAAAGTCACCAAAACTTTACAGTCGACCAAGCACTTTCACACT
The DNA here is from genome assembly GCA_029593785.1 of Cabassous unicinctus. NCBI lineage: Eukaryota > Metazoa > Chordata > Mammalia > Cingulata > Chlamyphoridae > Cabassous > Cabassous unicinctus. The sequence continues at coordinate 5,429 of JAQZBX010042443.1, forward strand.
CAGTCTCATTCGATCCCCACAACACCCCTGAAAAAGGCAAGGCAGATGTTACTATTCCCATTTTACAGATGAGGTCATTGAGGCTTAGGAAAGTTAAGATAATTTTGTACTCTTCAAATCATAAAGTTGCAGCCTTCTTTTCCAGAGGATACAGGATTCCAAAAAAGTTTTGTCAGAGTTGAGCTGAATTAAAGTGCACTGAGTTTAACAAAGCTGATTAGGGTTAAATCAATTTGCATTAAGTTCAACTAAATCCATTCATTCAGTCAAAAAATAGTCTTTTTATTATTCTAGTAATGGAAGAACTTATAACATTGATATAAAGGCAGTGGTCACCAGAGGTTCTGAGGGGAGGGAGAGGGAGAATAGGTGTAACGTGGGGCATTTTGGGGGCATTAGAATTGTTCTGCATGACACTGCAATGATGTATACAAGCCATTATATATTTTGTCAAAACCTACAAAATTGTGTGGTGCAAAGTGTAAACCATAGTGTAAACTACTGACCATGGTCAGTAGCAACGCTTCAATATGTGTTCATCAATTGTTAACAAATGAAAGATGTTGTTAATGGGGAAAAGTGTGGGAGAGGGAGGGGATGGGGTATATGGGAATCCTCTATATTTGCAATGTAACATTTATGTAATCTAAAGCTGCTTTAAAAATAAAATAAAATAAAACCTTAAAAAATTAGTCTTTAAGGGCCTCCTCTGTCAGGCACGTGACAGATGCAGGGAACACAGCCATTTCCAAGACGGTCCCAGCCCTCTCAAAGCCAACAGACTAACAGGAGAAAACAGTGTTAAAGAGGCTTTCCAATCTCACACTGTTCTGGCCATACTGGCCTTCCTGACCCTTGAACACATCAAGTTCATTCCTGCCTCAGGGCCTTTGCACTTGCTGTATCCTCTTCCTGGAAAACATTTGCCCCACATAATCACAGGTCTGGATCCTTCACTTTATTCAGATATCTGCTAAATGTCTTCTCTTTTGAGAGGCTTTCCATGACCACCTTATCGCTTAATGACCACTAGCACACTCCTCTCCCTTCCTCCCCCATTGTTCTCTACCCTTTAACCCAGGTGTATTTGTCTTCACTGCACTATCACTCCCTATCATTGTGATATACGCATACATATGTGTATTTGTTTATATGTATTAATTTTATTTCTGTCTCTCCCTCAAGGAGGATAGAGACTTTGGTCAGCCTTTTCACTGCAAGATTCCCAGCACCTGAATTCTTCCTGGCACATAAAGGAATAAATATATGAAATTTTTACAAATTGGACGGTTGCTACAAAAGTCTATAGAATTCAATCAAATTAAGACTAAGTTGAGTTAAAGAGTTAGATTGAGCTGAGTTGGGTCAGAAAGGGTTCATTCAACAATTCATTTAACAAATATTTATTGAGCATCTAGTATGTGTGCCAGGCACTATTTTATGCATTTGGGATACACAGATGAATAAAATGAAAAAAAAATCCCTGTCTTCAGAGAGCTCCTATTCTAAGCATAGTTACTGAAATGTTGATGTTATGGATCGAATCGTGTCCCACACAAAGACATGTTCAAGTCCTAAACCCCAGTCCTGTGAAGGTGAACTCATTTGTAAATAGGATCTTTGAAAATATATTAGTTAAGGTGAGGCCAAACTGAATCACAGTGGGCCTTAATACAGTGTGACTGGAGTCCTTATAAGCAAAGGAAATCTGGATGCAGTGCGAAGCAGAAGGAGACAGAAGGAGACAGGAGACAGATGGAGAGAGAGACAGCCATGTGACCAAAGCAGAGATCGAGTTATAGGTTGCCAGCAAGCCACCGCCAGAATGCTACAGACCTCAGAGAAAGTACAATCCTGCCAACACTTTGATTTTGGCCTTTTAGCCTCCAAAACTGTGAGACAATAAATCCAAATTGTTTAAGCCAACCAGTATGTGGTACTACTTTGTTACAGCAGCCCTGGCAAACTAAGAGAGCTGAGATATATTAAATCAAATCTAGTACGCTTTTGTCAAGCCTAATCGAGTAAAACTGGGTTGCTCCAAGTCAGGCTGAGTTGTTTCAGACTGGGCTGGGATAGCCTGGGCAGGGCTAGCCTTGGCCCAGTAGACTTGGTCTGTTCTGCATAGAACTAAGCCAAGCTGAGCTGAGGTAAACTGAGTTATGTTGAGCTGAATTAAGTTGGATTGTTTTGATTTACGTCAGGTTGAGTTGAGGGGAGATGGGGTGAGTTGATTCTATTTTAAAGTGTAATTAATTTGTACTGAACTGAGTTGAGGTACTAGTTGAATAAACATAAATTAAGTTGAATTGGGTTGATAGGTGGGTTGGAATGGATTGTCCAGAGTAAGGTTGAATTAAACAGACTTCATGGAGTTGAGCTGAAGGGAGAGGGTTTGTGCTGAGTTTCTGAACTGTGCTGAGTTGGGTCATATTGAGTCAAGGTTCCTTGAGCAGGGCTGGGCAGAGTTCAATCACCACAGGTGTAGCGCCACTGAGCTGAAATGCTCTATTGAGTTGAATGGATCTGTGCTGAGTTAAGCTGCCCAGACCTGCAAGGGCCTGAAATAATGCATCCAACCAACAGAGCACAGACTCAGGCCACTTGAAGCAAAGTCACTCATCCTCTCCACAGAGCATGCTCGGGAACTGGCTGCAGCTTTTGGAGGACCCCCTGCCTTCTCACCAGTACTAGCGGAGGCCAAGTCTTCCAGCTCCTCGATCCATTCTGGGAAGCAGTACCTTGGGGTCCCCTATCCCAGATTCGTGGACCATCCCCTCCCCGGATCCTCTCCCTCCACAGACTTCAGCAGATAGTAATGGGCTGTGGCAAGATTCAGGAACAGGCTGTCCTGTGTACCAACTCTTCTCTCCTTTTCAGCTTTCAGATGAGCTCACTGCCTGCTTGCAGCCCTGAGCTGCAGGAGGTGCACTCAGCCTTCATGGCCATGGCGCTTTAGGAAACAGCCCCCAGTTCCTCCTCGGGTGCTGCCCCGGGCCTGCCACAGCAGTTTGTCCAAGGGCCAGCACCAGCAGCACCTTGTAACCAGCCAGCCCAAGACAATTGCCCCTCCCCTCCCAGCTGAGGTCTGAGCAGAATCATAGCCATGCCTGGCCAATGGGGACTTCAAGGTTCACCCCCGTTCTCCTGCCATCATCCACATGGCAGCCCCTAAGCCACAAAAACACTCAGAACTAGGCGGGGTGTCCCTGGGGCCTGGTGGAGGCTGTGACACCTGGTGGAGGCCCACGCACCTCATTTTTGTTTCCTTGGAAGAAGTGTCACCTGCACTGAGAATAAGGCAGTTTGACAGATCACAAAATTTAAAAGTCATTTGGAAAAAAAAAACTCTAAGATTTTCTCTGCCCAGGAGACATTGGTAGGATACAGAGAACAAGAGTCAGAAGGAAAGAGGAATAAATAAGAAAATTCCAATTATGATGAGACAACTGTCACTATGGAAGTAGCCGCTGTGAGAAGCACTTCCCATGAATCAAATGAGATGGAGGAAGGTGTGTCAAGGAACCTTAGGTGATAGAGCTGAAATAGTCCTTATAGATTGTGCCTTCACTGCCACGGGGCCTTTGCACATACTATTTTCTGCCCAGAGTGCTCTCCTGCCCTTACATACATACCTTCCTTCCCTTTACATAACCAACTCCCACAATCCTTCAGATCTCGGCTTATGTCACTTTCTCAGGGATGCCTCCCTGTCTCTCCCAACTCACCAGTCAATCTCAGAGCACTCTATAATTCTCCTTGGCAACATTTATTACAGTTCTAATTATTTATTTGTGTATCTTTTCTATTAGAATGTAAATTCTAAAAGGTTTGGGACATTGTCTCTCTTATTCATCCCTCTATCCCAGCACGTAGTACATAGTAGGTGATCAACTAATACTGATGAATGAATACATTAATCTAATACACACAAGCACATGCACACACACACAATTTACAGATGAGTAAAACCAGGCCAGAAGCCAAAGAATGACACCCTGGTTCACACACAGAGTTGGCGGCTGAGCTAGGACTAGAACTCAGACCCACATCTACAGGACAAGCTGCCATGGTCTCCAAGCACGGGCTGGGGTAAGCAGCAAGGCAAAGGCTGGTGTGAATTAGGACTCCCCACCTCTCTGCTCCTTCACTCAGCTCTGAAATCCTTTCCTCCCCGAAGTCACTGCCAAGGGCTGGGCCAGAAAACTCCTCCCAGCTCTAATTCACTGCATCTGCCATCAAAGCCCCTCTTGATTATCCACCGCAGAATGACAGGCTTGGAGCAAAAGTAACAAGCCTTCTGTGTATCAGAAATAACTGTTCTAACAATTATTTCCTCATTCTCAACCTCCGTAACAGGGTAGTTCAGCCTCCCAGCCTTTGGAATCCCCATCCTCCTCCCCTCACTCCACTTGGAGGCACCATCTATTATGTGCCAAGCCTTCAAAGCCATTATTGCATTTCATCCTCTCAAGAATGTGTGGAGGTAGATACTATTATTATCCCCACTTTACAGATTGGGAAACTGAGGCTTACAGAGGTTAAATAACTTACCCAGGACCAGAAGAAAATGGGGTAAGGACTGGAAGCCAGATCTACCTGACTCCAAAGCCAGTGTGCTATGCTCCTATGCTAAGCTGCCTTTAGTTTCTCTTTCCCTGGTCCAGTACCAGGCCTGGCACACAGTAAATCTTATGGATGTATATAAGATTCAGCTTCCTTGGAGCAGTGAGTTTCCAAGGGCTCCATTAAAATCTCCAGGGGACACTTTGGAGCAGAGAGGAAATCTGAGTGGTCAGAGTTCCAGAGCTCAAGCCCAAGCACATTCGTACACAACTAACACACAAGTACACAACTACACACATGTACACATGCACGAGCACACACATGCCTCCTTCAGTAAAGGCAGGCTGGTCTCCATTGCTCTTCCAGTTCAGATGTGTCTGAACAGAAGATTCTGCTGCTAAAAACCATCCGAGGAGCAAACCCCCGCCCCTGAGCGGTGGGGAAGCCTCTAGTGCTCTCCTGTCTTCCGGATGGGCAGGGCAGAATGACCAGCTTGCTGCCCACCACTCCCCTCCCCTTCCCTTCCAGTGCCTTGGTGCCAGAGCAGGCCTTCTCCTTGACCCTGCAGATGGGGCCGGGGATGGGTGGAGAAGCACTGGCAAGATCTGGTGAGGCAGCAGTGTGGGTGGGATGACCCAGGGAGAGAGGGAGAGGCACAGAGGAGGGGAGTCCTGCCAAGAATGGTGAACCTGGTTCTAATCATGAGGAAACACTCAGACAACTCCAAATCAAGGGACATTTTGCTAAACAGTCTATCTAGACACCTCAAAAATGTCAATGTCATGAAACACAATAAAAAAAAAAAAGTCTGGGCAACTATTCTAGGTTAGAGGTATGGACATGACAACTAAATGCAATGCAGGATTCTTGATGGAATCTCGGATTTAAAATTAAATGTTATAAAGGTCACTATTTAGAAAACTGGAAAAATTTGAATATAGCCTATGTATTAGATAGTAGAACAGTATCAAAGTTAAAATTTTAGTGCAATAATTGTATTGTGGTTATGTGGGTCCTGTTTTAAAGAAATACATGCTGCTGTTTGAAGGGTAAAGTCTGTTATTTACTTGCAAATGGTTCAGGAGAAAAAGAGAAAAAGAAAGAGGAGGGAGGGAGTGAGGGAGGGAGAAAGGAAGAAGAGAATACGTTAATGAATCTAGTTAAAGGGTGTAGGAGTGTTTACTGTATAATACTTTCAAGTTTTCTGTTCTTCAAAATTTTTAAAAATAAAAGTGGGGTGGGGATTTGATTGAGAAAAGAGGAGAAGGCATCTCTCAAAGCAGAGGTGGGAACAATTATGGGGTTGGTAGGGAAAACAATGGGGCCAGCCTTCATTGAAGAAAAAGGAAAATGGGAGGTGGGGGGTGGGCAGGGGACAGGTCTCAGGTCTCCTAAGCCAGATCGCACAGGGATTTGAAATCCAGGAGGAAGTTTAGACCTGGTCGTGGCAAAATGGGGGTTGCAGTGAGGTCTGGGGCAGCAGTGAGGGTGGGATGATAAGAGAGAGAGGGAGAGAGAAGGGCTGGAGGCAAAAAGGAACCAAAAGATGAGAGGCCTGACGAAACACAACGGTTAGAGATCCATGAAGAGGAATCTGGAAGATCACAGGTAGATGCAGACGAGCCCTTATGACAGGTGGCAGGGGGGTGAGGGGGGGATGAGGGGGGGTGAGAGGTGAGGGGGGTGAGGTCGGGGTCTTGGACACCAGCTGACCCCACCTCTAGCATTCTGCAGCGCGCCGGGTTGGACCTGCATGGCGAGGAGAGGGAGGGGGACTCTGGGAGGCAACCCAGCCGGGAGGTGCCCCCACCGCCCCAGCTTCCTCATCCGCCTCGTGGATTGGTCTTTATGAGCATCTAGTTAAGGGCTCAGAGAACGTGCGGTAAAGATCAGCTATGACACTTAGTAACCCCGCCCAGGCCCGTCTATGAAGTGGGGACTCACATTCAGCGGCACAGCCACACAGACCCCTCTGCTATGTGCCAGCACTGCTCCAGGTGCTCTCGATGCAGCTGTGAGTGAAAAAGACCAAAAGCCCCTTCCTCGGGGTGCTTTGTAAAGGGGAGACACAGGCAAAAGACAAACTAAATCATTAAACTACACAGTTTGCTAGATGGCAGGAGGTGCTACAGAAAACCATAAAGCAGGATGGGGGAAGCGGGGTCGCTGATGGTGGGGGTGGGGTGGAGTTGGGTTCCATTTGAAGCTGGGCGGTCCAGGAAGGCCCCCCTGAGGAAGAGACGTTTGGGCAAAAATAACTGAGGTGAGGGAGAGGTCCGTCAGATCCCGGGGGGGAGACCATTCCAGGCAGAAGGAACAGTAAGTGCCAGTTTCTGGGGCAGGAGTGGGACAAACCTGGCTGAGGACCAGCCAGGAGGACGGTGTGGCTGGAGCAGGAGGAGCAGGAAAGCAGCGGAGGTCGAGGCGGGAAGTGGTGGGCACAGATCATAAGGGACTTTTAAGCCACTGTAAGAATTTCACTTTACTCTGAAGAGACAGGCGGCCATTAGAGGGCTGAGGTCCCAGAGTGACACGATCTGACATGACCTGACGTTTTACCGGATCACTCTGGCTCCAATGTTGAGAAGAGACTGAAGGGAACAAGGACAGAAGTTGAGAGACCAACTTAGGAGGTGAATTTAATAATTAAGCAGCAAAATGATGGCGCCTTGGAACTGGATGGTCACAATGGAGGCTGAGAAGTGGTTGGATTACGAATAAATTGTTTTTGAAGGTAGAATCGGCAGGGGTTTCCACCAAAGGGTCATAAAACTACCTCACCTGGTTATTGTGAAGTTTAGAGAAATGTGTACCAAGGGTCTTGGTGTTTATGCCTTGCCTGCCACAGACATGACGCACTGTAGTTGATATTCAATAAATGGGGCTGTTATTATCGTATGTAAAGCACCTCAAGAGTAACGGCATTCCATTAAAAGCTTCTATATTGCAGTCAAGCAAGAAAGTGGTGTCCCTGGAGCCTGGGAGCCCCTCCCCACCACTCCCTGCCCGGATAGGACCGCAGAGGCCACAGGTTACGGAGAGGGAGCTCACACCCCGGCAAAGATTGATGCCTTTTAAACAGACCCAGAGTGAGAAGGACAGAGTAAGTCAATATTTGTCCGAGCAAGCCAAACAGGCAGGCTCGCCCAGGAATGTGAGGGAGGGAGGGAGGCCCAGTGCCCAGAGAACATTATTCCAACGGACAGACATTTGGAAACCGTCGCTGTCCTGCGTCGGGGGGAGGGGAACAGTTCATCCAACCCTCACCTCTGCCCAGGGATGGATGGGACCAGGCCAGGCAGCAATGGGGCATTGAGAGGGAGAGGAAAGAGAAGATAGACTCACACTGTCATGGGCGGGAGAGCTGGTCTACCACTTCCCTTGACTGGAAATGGAGATTCAGAGAAGGGAAGGAATTTGACCCTGGACTAACAAGTAAAATCCTCTGGTGGTTCTTCACACCTTTCAGGTCGAATTGAAAACATCTTAGCCTGCTCTATAAGGCTCTCCATGATCCAGACCTAGCCTACCTATCCCATCTCGCCTCTCCTAACCCTCTACACTCCAGCCAACCTGAGTGACTTCTGCCCCCAAATCACACCAGGTGCTGAGCTTGTTTCCACCACTGCTATGCTTCTCCACACACTGTTCCTCTACCTGATCCACCCTTTTATTCACTCCTGTTCGCTCTTTAAACCTAGTTCAAGGTTCACCTCCACCAGCAGACTTCTTGCTTTGAGGTTTGAGATTGAGTCCTGAGAGCAGTGAGTCCTGGATCTGCCAGATATGGCTGTAGGAGTTTAAGCCCTAGTTCTCGCATCTAAAAGATGGGGTGGTAGGCTAAACAGCGGCCCCTCAAAGATGGCTAAATCCTAATCCCCAGAACCTGTAAATATGTTACCTTATGTGGTAAAAGGAACTTTGCAGTTGTAAGTTAAGGACCTTAAGATGGGGAGATTCTCCTGGCTTATCCAAGTGGGTCCAATGTAAACATTAGGGTCCCTATGAGAGAAAGACTGGAGAGTCAAAGTGATAGGAGGAGATGTAATCATGGAAGCAGAGGTTGGAATGAGGCGAGGAAGAAGCTTGCAAGCCAAGGAATCCAGACCACCTCTTGAAGCTGAAGAAGGCCAAGGAAATGAATTCTCCCCAGAGCCTCCAGAAGGCACCAGCCCTGCTGACACCTTGACTTTAGCCCAATGAAACTGGATTTGGCCTTCTGACCTCCAGAACTGTAAGAGAATAAATTTGTTGTTTTAAGCCACTACATTTGTGGTCATTTGTTACAGCAGTAAAAGGAAACTAATTCAGATGGATGTCCCTACCTCCAGGGTTCTTGTAAGGACTAAGTAACCCAACACATCAAGACCTATTAGCATCACACTTGACACAGAGAACAGGCTCATCACATGAAGGGGTGCCCCCCTCCATGCTCCATAGCCCCTGACCTCTTCACAGTCCCTGAGAACTTGGTCTTTAGTTGCCTATTTATTTCTGACTTCCCCTCCAGACTGGGAGCAGTTTGAGGGCAGGCACACAGCATCGTGTTAGTCTCGATAGCTCCAACTCCATCCATAGAGCAAGTGTTCAGTGAATGCTGAATGAATGAATGAGTGCTGGCATTTATCCACATACAATGTGGTTTTCATCATACACTAGAATGCAATAGAATCCCAGAGACAAAGTAAGACAAAATTTCTAGAAACTGTGGGACCAAACCTTGGAATCCAAAAGCCAGGGGAGATCTCTGGAAATGACTGGGTCCTGCAGGGCAGATGGGTGGATGTCCAGTCACCCAGATGTCTTGTCTCCACTGTAGATGCTCAGGGTGGCTTCTCTTTGCTGACCCTGTGGAAAGGCTGAGGCTTCTGGGCAGTGCCCAGAGAGATGGTTTATAAACTCTAGATGCAGGTTCTCACATCTGACCACTGCCTTCAGTTCAGAGATGGTAGCCATAAAGGCAGCACACGTGGTAGGCATGGATGATGGTGATGAAGTAGATATCATCACCATTCAATGACCTTTACTATGCGCTTTACATCATTATTTAATTTCATACTCACGTGTCTATTATTACTGCCATTTTACCAGGGAGGAAATTGAAGCTCAGGTAGGTTATACAATTTTCCCAAAGTCACACAGCTCACAAATAGCTGTACTAAGATTCAAACTCCATTTGGCTAAAGAGCTAAATATTTGCCTTGAAAGCCTGTTCTTATAACCACCACCCTCTCTGCCTATCAAGCTGCCATGTTCTGAGATTGTTTGGTCTCTTCTATAGAAGCTGGATAGGACCTCAGGACAGACAGCTTGGTGCACCTCTCCATGCCTCCCTCTAGATTCATTCAATAAATATTTGTGAGACCTCCTTTGGGCCAGGACTTACTCTGTGCACTGGGAACAGAAACAGGAGCCAGTCCAGTGGGGGAAACCGACTGTGAGTGATCATAGCATAAGGGTAAGCGCTAGGAGAGTGGGATGCAGGGGGCCATGAGGACCCAGGTATAGGCATCAAAATCTGATGGCCATCAGGAAATGCTTCCTTGGTAACAAAAATGCGGGGAGAGGAGAGGTCGGAAGGGAGAATTCCAAGCCAAGGGAAAAGCATAGGCAAAGACCCAGAGGCAAGAATATGGTACATTCAGGAAAACGCAGGTCATTTGGGATGGTGAAGGGTAGTAGTGGGTCATAGGTGGATGAAGCTGGAACAGACACAGAACACAGCACTGAAATTGCCCTTGAGCCTGAGGGCAATGGTATATTATGGAAAGGGTTTAAGCAAGGGAGGGACTTGGTCAAATTTTATCTTTTCAAACTTTAATAATAATAATATCCATCACTTATCCAGCACTTATTATATTTCAAGACATTCTTCTGAGCACCCTGCCTGGATTAATTCACTTAAGCCTCACAACACCATCATTATCATGTAATGTTCCTGGTTTACAGATGACCAACTGCAGCACAGAGAGATTGAATAACTTGCCCAAGGTCACACAGTTAGTGGCAAAAATGAGATCCGAACCCAGGCAATCTGGCTCCAGAGCCCAGGTGCTCACTTTGGCTCAACTCTTCTTCTGGAAGGCAGGGTTTAGACATGTCTGGCTAAGGCCAGGGCTCAGCACAGGGTGGAACAAAAGGATGTGTCCAGAAATTCTGGGCAAAGCTACCCAGCAAGTGGTTCTGGTTCAGGCAGAGAGGTCCTGCTCTCCAGGAGGCTCAAGCGGCCCAAGGCAGCCAGTTAATTACACATGTCCCTGCCTTCCCTGGACTCCGGTCCTGGAACCAGCTGACGTTCCAGGAGCTCTGCTCTACCCCAGGACCTACCCCTACAGGGCTGCAAGCTCTCAGGGGACAGTGCCTTATCATATTCCCAGATTTCTTTGGGATTTCTCCCAGCTCTGCTTTTCTGGAAGGCCTTTCCGCTTTGCTGTAGATCCTATCTCACCGCCTGTTTCCCATTAGCAAAGTGATTAGCACTCACCCATTTGCATAAGCACAGAGGCCCCCCAGACCCAAGCAGCCTCTACTTGGCTGGAAAGGGGCTTCCTCTGCACAAAACACCGGGATGACCCTCTCAGTAGATACTTGTCCTCTCTGTGCCTCAGTTTCCTCATCTTTAATGATCTCACCTACATCACAGGGCTGTTGTGAGGATTACGTGTGAAGGTAGCCATAATGTAAGATAACAAAACACTATACATGGGTCAGGGTATTACTATTATTGATGTTATTATTGCTGCCATTCAAACAATCATTACAGTTAAAATGAAAACAGGTAGAAAATTCAATTCTGTAGTAGCCATTCTTAACAGCAAAAAGGAATAAATCCACATTAATCACTGAGAGCCTACTACTTGGCAGCTGGGGAACCGGAAGCTCTCATGTGTGCTTTCATCTAATTCTCACAATTCTTCTATGATATTAGAATTGTTGTCCCCATTTGAAAAATGGGTAAACTGAGGTATAGAGATGTGAGATCACTATTGATCAAGGTCACATATCTTGTGAGTAGCTTTGAAAGCAGGTCTGCCTGGCTACATAAGCCTGGGCTTGCTCTACTGGACCATGCTACCGCCAGACCCAGCCTACCTCAGACCCAGGGCTCCCCTGAAATATGGCGAAAGCAGTGAGCATTTGAGGAGCTGCTGCTGACCCCAGACCTAAGACCTGTAAGACTGACTGACAAGAAGCATTGCTGTGCAAGATAACACAAATGAGAGCCAGCATTTATTGGGCTCTTACTAGATTCTAGCTTCCATGTGAATTTAATCCTCATGACAACTCTAAAGGGATGCTATCCTCAGTTTACAGATGTGGAAACCGAGGCATAGAGAGGTAGAGTGGCTTGCCCAAGGTCATATAACTAGGAAGTGGTAGAGCCAGGATTTGAACTGAGGTAGTCTAGCTCCAGGACTTGAGCTCATAACCTTAACCTCTACACACAATACTGAAGATGCTAAGAGTTGAGGCAAGCCCCCACACACACACACTCAAAGACAACCAATTTGAAATAGTCATTCCCAATGATCCAATGATCCAAGCCACTATACCTGCTCTGGTCCAGCCCCACCTTCTACCATTCTGTATGCAGGAGGTCCCTGAATGAGAATACCTGGGGGTGGGGGTAGGGGTAGGGATAGAGAGTGCCTGGTTCCAAGGCCCCAGGTTCCTAGGGCATCCACTTTGGAATGAGCCATCCCCCATGCACAGGAGGTGAGGTCAGGTAGCCCCAGGGTCTCATTTCCCTATCAGGCCTTCCCGCTATTTAAATACCATGGGCCTCAGATTGTGCTCTTGATATGAGGACTTGCTGCTGCTTTCCTGAACTCTCACTGCAGTCCATCTGTTCCCCTTTAGAAGGCACTCCAGTGGTCCTGGCCTAGGAGCCAGTGAAGCGGATATGCAGAGTGATAACCCTCCCTGCCACCCAGCAGGCAAACTTCCCGGCTTCTCTGTTCTGGGGACAATCTGGAAGGAGATACCCTGAGCTCCTTGGGAACCCAACAGGCCCAGCCCGCACTCCATCCATCCAGTGCCCAGACCTCACATCCTCAGAATCCCAGGATCCAGGCCCCTTCCGGACTCTGGGTGGGTGGGCAGGGAGTAGAGATTATCTGGGAACCCCAAAACGTCAGGTCCAACAATAAAGGCCTCTAGAGATGACTGAGAATTTCTGAGACTCCATTTCCAACAATTTGAATAACTAGCAGAACTCAACAACAGACTGGATAGACAAAAGCTCTGTCTACACAAGAAGCCTGGTCTGAAAAAAAGAGGGGTGTGGGAGGAAAGAAACTCTTCACGTGTGGACACAAATGCCGAGACAATGCCTATTAAGTACTGGGCCCAGAGGCCAAGGCCTCCATCATCTCATTTATCCATTTGCTCCTCAGAGAAATGCCTATTGGACAAAGAAGCCAATGAACTCAACTCAAGATCAGAACTGCAGCGTCCAAGTTCTGCCACTGGCTCTCTGTGTGACCTTACGAAGAGACGGCCCTCCCAGGGCCCCTGTAAAGTAAGGGTTGGCTGCCTCACCCTCCTGGGACTGAATTTCAGGGCTCTGGTCCAGCATAACTCTGTGCTTATCTGCTCCAGATTCTTGGAGAAACACTCACCATTGACCAGACAAGATCATAAAAGGTAGTTCTGCCCCTGACTCTCATTCCGGGCTGCCCACATCTTATCCAGGACAGGCTTGGAGAAGATTCACAGGACATCATGGATCTGCCAGGGGGCAGACCTTTTGGCTGGAAGCCCCCAGCCCTTGAGCCAAGCAATTGTCCCCTTAATTAAAGACACATCGTGATCTCTGGAGAAAGCCAGTAGGGACTGACTCATTTACACTTGGACCGTGAGCCAGCCTCTGCTCAGGGGGTGAGGTGGGCCTTTTTATGGAAATAACCCGAGCTCCCCATCTCGGGAAAACAGTCCTTTTTATTTTCTTTTTCTCTTTTTCTTCTTTTCCCCCTACCCCCATCTCTGTAGTAAATAAAACAGCTCAGTCAAGACAGGGATTCCACTGAAAACTAGGAAGTTAGAGTCTCATTGCAGGCTTCGTGCCTGGGTTTCCCTCCCCTGTGCAGGTAGGGGTTCTGGGGAGGAGGCTGGTGAAGCCAGAATTCTCAGGTAAGCCTACAGCTCCCATAACCAGAAGCCCCTGAGATGCTCCAGAATATGATGGGTCAAGATGGTTGGGGACTTAATATCCACTTCTCAATAACCCTTGAGAAATGAAAGAAAGCCGTTTCTGTGACTTGACAGGCCTCTGTGAACACCTTGGCATCTTCGGACACAGGCCATCATGCTTTAGGCCCAAATAACACTGATCTGTTTTGCACTTCCCACCATTCTGTGCCTTCCACCTTTATGCCTTTCCACATACTGTCCCCTGAGCCAAGGAAGGCCTTTCTCCCTCCTCCTCACTTGGGTGACTCCCATATACTTTTTGCGATTCAGCTCAGGGTCACTGCCTCCTTTAGGAGGCAATCCCTGATGTCTAGGTTGGGGCAGAGCCACCTACCCTGTTCTGGGAGAGCTCAGTGGTGACTTTTCACAGGGCACATTGACTCACCCTTATCTGACTGCACCATGCCTTGTGTCTGATCCATCAGCATCTAAGAGCCTGCCACATAAGAGGTACTCAGAAAAGGTTCGTTAAATTGATTTGAACCTTTTCAGGGCAAAAACAGGAAAAAATGAGGAGCTTATGAATTTATATGCTGAGTCAAGAAATGCCTCATGACTCTGTGTGCCAGGCTCTATGTCATGTATATTTTTAAAATCAGACACTTTAACAGAATTACAGAGTTGATTCAAAGAGCGACAGAGTGATATCTAGCACCTAGCAAAGTGCCTGGCACAAAATATTAAATGAGAACATGAATGAATGAATGAATGAATGAATGAATAGAATTTTAAAGTTCTGGAGGTAAACTCCAGCTGCCTTTACCCAAGTGAACCAGTAAACATCCAGGAATGACAGATTCTTAAGCTCTTTCTAAAAAAATTACGATTAGAAATTTCACCCAGAAAGAATTTGTTCTTCTATACCACAATTTATTCTCCTCATATTAAAAATGACCTTTCTGCATAACCAGAGTCCCTTCTGCTCACCAGGATGCTTATTTCATCTTGTTCTTTCTAGGGACAGGGACATTCCTCCCTGTCCAGCTCCTGTCCCTCACCTCCCCCCTCCACTCAGCCAGACCTACTTGGCCCCACTGAAAAATCTAGTTCCTCCCCTGGTTGGAATTGGCCCTTGCTGACAGACAGCCATGGAAAAGGATTGGCCCCAATTTCTTCATATCTACACCCTCACAGGACTTGGCTAGAATTGTGACCAGCCTATTGCAGCTTTCCTGTCCTACTTTCCCTCAGGGACCCCCTAGTCTGACAGGGGAGGCAGAAGTCAACTCCACCCCTACCGAAGGGGATAGGAAACCCTAGCCCCAAACATTCACTGCAAACACAGCCACTGTAGCTGCACAGTTGCAAATAGAGTCGTCACTATCTTGGGCCTTGTGGGAGGAGGGAAGGCTGAGAGTGAGGTGGGGGAGGGCCCCTGCACATTGTGCTCCCAGCGACTCAGGCAAGAGGCTTGCCAAGGGCCTTCCTCCCCCTGAAAGAAGTAATCAGGAGAACCATGTGTGTATTTGCATAATATATGCATTCAATTTGCTTCTGATTTACATAAGTACCCTAGCTTGGGCCCACCCTCTTGGGCAGTTCTCTAGGTAAACACATCCCTCTGGTTCTGGAAAGTGCCAGCCTTGTCTCAGTGCCTCTGAAAGCTCTTCTCTTAGCATTCCTAGGTCACCTGGGGCAGAAGGGTAGAGATGAAAGGGTGGGGAGCAGGGAAGAGTCCCAAGGATCGTGTATGCCAGGGTGAACAGGGGCCCTGCATAAGGACACACAGCTATGACAGAGCCCAGGTGGAGGTGGGTGGGGAAGAGGGGTGCTACTCAGTCTCTTCCCACGCCTCCTCACCATCTCCCCTTCAACAAAGCACTGGAATGATTAGGACAGAGAGTGGAAAATTCTGACTAGGATGGGTAAATCAAGGAAGGTTTGTGAAGCAAGTACTCAAGCGAAGCTGTCAATGAAGGTAGGATGTGAATTGGCAAATGGAGACCACAGTGGTGAGGGACAAAAGTCATTCACCCATGGTGTAATTTAATTATTCATTCAAATTTAGATAAATGATAGATGATAGAAAGATAGATAGATAGATAGATAGATAGATAGATAGATAGATAGATAGATAGAGGATAAATAGATAGATATGGTCGATAGGTATATTAGATAGATTGTATGGTGAGCTAGGCACATGCTACAGCAAGCCCGGCTCTGTGCCAGAGATGCAGCGATGGGTTAAGCGTGCTCCCTCCAGCCAGTGGGACAGACAAGTAAGCAATTAATTAAAATTCAGCGTGGTGAATGCTATGCTAGAGAGGTGTACAAATTGTTGTGGGAGCACAGAGGAGGGGACTATTAATTCAGCTGGGAAAGGAGATGGGAAAAGATGTGGAAGAGGAGACAGCATCGTGAAAGAGGGACATTTGAACGGAGTGTCCTGGTGGATAAACAGAAGGTCACTAAAAGAAGAGGGTGTGGGGAAGAGCTAGAAACGGTGGTTACAGATGCTTTGTAGAAGGTGCTTAGAGTTTCAAAGGGACATTTCTAAATTGGAAGACTGGGATATTTGGGAGGCAACTCAGAGAAATGGAGTAACTGAAGTGAAGGAATAATATGGAAAGGAAATAGTGAAGGATGGATGGATGGAAGGAAGAGAGGGAGGGAGGGAGGAAAAATAAATCCATTACCTGACATATCATCTTTATAAATATCGGTTAAAGAGTTGGTTGAATTAAATCGGTGAATGGGTGGTTGTTAAGATGGATGCAACCACATATATAATGGCAGGCATGCAGGCAAGCAGGCTAAAGAGGTAAATGTGGAAGGATCAATGACCCCATGTGAGAGAGGAATCTCTCATTTATAAGGATATCCAG
>JAQZBX010042444.1:0-22007 GCA_029593785.1 Cabassous unicinctus
CTATCTCTTCATGCATATAGGTATTGCCAAATATCGATATACATTAAGGAGCACATAATTTTATTCGAACATATTTATTTCTTGGAAAGCATTTTTAGAATTCTATTAGAGTCTTCTCTTGCTATTTGCCTTTTAGCAGGACATTACATTACAAATTAATCACTCTCAATGGAAGCTTAGGTAGAAGTTCCTCAATTGCACAAGTAGATTTTGAAATATGGAAATTTCCTTTGCACTGGTATCAAAGTCTGAAAAACACTGCAGGAACTATAGTTTGAGCTGTATCCACTGCAAATTTATGTGGGACTAGAAATCTCACTTTTTGTTTTAAGCTTTGACAGCACAGGATGGGTATAAAGTAGCTTGACATTACATGTGATCCAAACAGCATGAATTGCCATTGAAGTGACTTCAATGAAGTATAAGTTCCACATATATAAATTCCATTTGCCTTGTAATTTTAGACTTAATTCATTAAGAAACTTGATCAAAACTGTAGCAAAGGATTATTCCCAAAGTCATTCAGTATTTGAAAACAGTGGTTGAAAGCAGTGCTTTTTCAGAAAAATTTCAATTTCTGTCCTCAGTTAAAAAAAAATTGCCACTCCTAAACTATCAAACTACTATATGGTTGGGGAAGTCAGAATACTCAGGTTTCTGTTTCTGACAAAAATTCATGAAACTGACAACAGTTAAATTCATGTTAGCAAATGACTTTTGCCATTGACATTACAGGTTTAATAACACAGGATATAATCACATATTTTCCACAGAGTACCTGTCGATGTATAATACAACAAATAAACATAGGTTTTAAGCATCTTACATTTTCACAAGCTTTGCAAATTTGCCCAACTGAGCTTTTTTTTTTTCTCTCCGTGTATACTGTTACCACCTTCAGTTGTAACACATCATAGTAGATTCCACTTCAGGTTATATCAAATTATTGTTGTCTCAACTTATTTGAAAATATTCTCATCTGCATTTATAACCTGCAGACTATTCATAATTCTCTAGTTACTTCAAACTTGGCATTGGCTCCATGAATAAACAATGGAGTATCAATATCAGAAATAACAGAAACACCTGTCAATTCATCAAGTGCCAAAGGAAATCACTCAAAATCGTCTGCCTTATTTCTTTTAATTGACTGTTGATGTTTAGTCTTAAATAAGCTTATTTTCTCTGGACACATTTCTTTGGCTGCTGTAATCAAACATCAATAAACAGCTTTTCTTGCTTGACTAACAAATGAGACTCTTGGAAACTATAGTGTCATTGCACAATAAACACAATACTTTGCCCTTTAATTTGATAACAAAATTATACGCCTCCACTGTGCATTAAAAGCATGGAATTCAAAGTACATTTTTCACTTCTTTTCTTATTACAACATGATTGTATAAAGTGATAAAAAAAAATTTTCGCGATATACTTATATGTGTGGCACTCAAATGACTGTCAAATTATTACCCCATCACCATAATTTTTAGTGTACCGAGCATTGCCCTACAAGTGATGAGGTGATGGTCTCTGTCATATCTATTCAACTCTGGCATTGTAGCATGAAATCATCATGAAATCATCAATATGTAATCAAACGATTACATATTGGAACACTGGCTGTGTTCCAATAAAACTTTATTTATAGATGCTGAAATTTTAATTTCCTAAACTTTTATGTCACTAAATTTTATTTTTCTTTAGATTTTTTCAACAATTTTTAAATGGACTATACAAACACAGGTGATAGACCAGATTTGGCCCATGGACCATGGTTTGCTGGCCTCTGATCAAAATAATAAAACTCCAGGCTGAAAACCTGACTTGAGTTCCCCCCCAATGAATAGTCATAGCCAGTTTCTAGCCCTAAGCCAGTTCACAGACCGAGACCCCCTGGACTGAAGGGAAGACCAGATCTCCTTGAGGGAGGACCCTGCAACATAGTCTATACAAGTGTATTTGGTAAATCTTCACACAAACCTTCTTCAAAAAGACCTTCAGCTATTTATTACAGTGACTTTGCACAAGGGAACAGGAAATAGTTAGACCTTTCAGGCATTACCAGAAAGCATCACGCAGAAAACTAAGCTCCTCCTGGGTGAAAAGATCAGTCAGCTTTCATGTGTTTTTATGGTTTCTAATTTTATTTATTTCTTTTTTAAAAAGATTTATTTATTTATTTATTTATTTATTTATTTATCCCCCCCTTGCTGCTTGTCTTTTACTGTGTCCATTCACTGTGTGTTTCTTCCGTGTCTGCTTATCTCCCCCTTGCTGTGAGGTCCTGCTGCATCAGCCCACCAAGCCACGCGCCAGGCTGCTCTCACAAGGAGGCCCCGGGAAGCGAACCCCGGGCCTCCCATATGGTAAACGGGAGCTCTATCCATTCAGCCACATCCGCCTCCCTGGTTTCTAATTTTAAAGAAAGTTACCTCACTCCCACAAATGGCAAAGAGCCCCTCCCACAGGCTCACATTTTCATTGAGTTGGCTTCTGTTCGCTTTCCCACTCACTTCTGCTGGCTTATGGCACCCATGGCAGACTCCCTGCTCTTCCAGTCATGTCATCATGTTTGTCCTTTCCCTCTCTTTACAGCACCCTGTGAGATCACAGTACTATCCATTTATAGGACAATTGCTAAAATAGCAACTGAGGTGAGACAGAAAAACAGCAGCCAAGAAACAAATATTTGTGCTTGTGTGCTTAAAAATAACCAATCTGGAGTGATATAATAGGAAAAATCCAGATGAAGCCTGGGTATGAAGTCACAAATGTCTTGACTGCTGGATACAAGGACATGCACGTCTTTTCTCCTTTTGGACCTCAAATGAATAAAAGCAAAAATAATTTCCTGCATTTCTTTAGGAGGTACTTGGGATTGAACCGGGACCTTGTACATGCAAAGCAGGCACTCAACCACTGAGCTACACCCGCTCTGCTCCTGCATTTCTTAATCTTCCTTCCGAAACACACCGAGAGATTTGAGAGATTTTTTAAATTGTTCATTTAGTCTCCAGTATAACTTTTTTTCCACTTTAAAAAGGAATACAATGGGCAGCGGGTATAGCTCAGTGGTTGAGCGCCTGTTTTGCATGTAAGAAATCCTGGGTTCAAGCCCTGGTACCTTCTAAAAATTTTAAAAAAAAGGAATATATTAGGTACCAGCCATAAATGATAGCTCAGAATGTTCAGCTCAACTGAAAACCTAAAGCTTCACAAATTTCTTGAAGAGATTATGCTGTTTTTCTTGGGGAGGGGGAGGTAACGAAGCAGCAGCAGCATCTTCCACTTCTGCCACCACCACCTGTGTCCCAGTCAAGCAGGTCATGACGTTGCTCTGTGCCCTGCCCTCTGCATCTACCCTCTTATGTTTTAGAAGCAGGTAGATAACTGGGTGAACAACCTCCAGAATGCTGATTAGCGGCCTGGATTTTGTCCCCAGAGTTCTCTGCAAAGTCTGTCTTCTGGGGTCTTGTCAATTTGGGGAGGGTAAGTGTTTTAGTTTCCTAGGCTGCTGAAACGCAATATACCAGAAATGGGTTCGCTTTTGCAATGGGAATTTATTACCTTACAAGCTTACAATTTTGAGGCTGAGAAAAATGTCCAAATCAAGACATCACCAGGAGATGCTTTTCTCCCTAAAGACTGGCTGCTGGTGATCCTGGACTCTTCTGTCACATGGCAAGGCACATGGTGACAGCTGCTGGGCTCTCCATCCTGCTCCGGGTTTCATTGCTTCAGTTTCTTGCTTCCATGGCTTTCTCTCTTCTTCATCTGAATTTCATTCTCTTATGAAGGACTCCAGTAAGAGGATCAAGACCCACCTTGGGCCACTCCTTAACTGAAGTTACCTAATCAAAAGGCCCTACTTACAATAGGGTTACAACCACAACAGTGAATTAGCTTTAAGAACATACATTTCTGGGGTCCACATAGCTTCACACCATCATAGTACGGGACTTGAATAAGGATACGTGCTAAGCAAACTGCAGATGGCATGGGGTAGAAGTGCTGGTTAAAACTTCCCATGGGCAAATCAGAGTCCAAAAAGATCTCAACAAGCAGACCAAAAAGATTAATGACAACACTTAACGATCAAACTAATGTATAAAATGAGGGGAAGTTGGTACGTATGATAACAATGAGGCAATTGTATTGACTGATGGTTCAATATAAATCATTATACAATTTGGTTATTTATATAATCACCCCTGACTGCATTTTAGGGATCCCTCCTACATGTTCTCTTAACATCCCATGCTGAATCTCATTACAACACTTATCTCAGAGTATTGCAATTGTCTGTCTTTCCTACTACATTGTAAGCCCCTTGAGGCAGAAACTGTCTTTTTCACTTTTGTTTCTATCCATAAGGCTAATAATATATTATCCGTTGTAGAAACTTAATGCCAACTATAACATGAAATGGTCCAGAGCCTTTAATTATAAAATCCAACGTCATTACACTATATCAAAATAAAGTTATTTAAAGATTGTGATAATATTCACATTATATTAAAATGAAGTTAAATGAGATAGTACAGTTTAGTGACTAAGGACTAATGTTCTGGAATTAGATTGCCTCAATTCAAGTCCTGCCCCTGCCACTTATGGACTAAACAACCTTGGTCAACTTCCATAGGCTTTTCTATTCCTCAGTTTCCTCAACTATAAAATGGGAATATAATAAATACTTACTCCACAGGGCTTTTGTGAGAATTGAATGAGCTAATACATACAAAGTACTTAAAACAGGCCTCAGACAGGTAAGCACTTAATATATTTTAGTTTGATGATGACAACACCATAATTGAAGTTATAAGACAGTGCCAGATAGGAAAACAGCATTTGCGACATATAAGATGGGCAAAGGATTGGCAAATAGAATATATAAAATACTCCAAAATTCAATTAAAAAAAAACACCCAAAAAATGAGGAAAATAAATAAAAGGCAATTAACTGGAGAGAAAACTCAGATAGCTTACAAACACATAAGACCAAATTCACTTATAATTTGAAAAATATGAAGTAAAATTCATGAAACAACATTTCGCAGCTACCAAACTGGTGAAAATTAAAGACTAATGATATGAAATGTTGGTGAAGATCTGCAGTGATGGGAACTCTGATATACAGTGGAAGTATTAATTGACACACTTTGGAGAGCAGTTTGGCAATATTTAGTAAAACTGCAAGTGCACATATCCAAAACTCCGGAGGTCTTCACACCAGGGCTGCCCGGTGGTGCAAGAACAGGGAGTAGGGGAGCTTCACCAAGCTGACCTGAGAGCCTGACTCTGTTCACAGAAGCCCTTTCCACACCCATCCCAAATCCTCCTACCGTGCGTTGCCCCTGAGTTCAAAACCCTTTAGGTAACCAAAGGAGAATGATTATTTCAGCCTCCGGATTTCTAGCCCTCCTCTTAGCACACACTTCTCTTAAGAGCAAAGCTTGGTGTTAGATATGGGATATTCGGTTACACAGCAGACAAGGGTAAAAATGATGACGTTCACTTAACAACATTGCCAGATGCTGTCCAAAAATGCAACTCTTCTGGGGTGTGGGTCTATGCAAACAAATTGTGGGTAAAATATTTTGAATGCTTTGTGGTTTATTGCCATATATTTAAGTGCAGCCATTCCCATTGGTCTGCCTTCATTATTTATCCCTGGGATAAATATTATTAGCCATAATAATGGCATATATGTTAGAGACACTGGTTCTTTTAGATGTACCTGAAAAAAAATAAAATAAAAAAAAACAATAAATGTACCTGAAACGTTTTCTGAAACCACCAAATTTTCCAGAGTACCTTGGATAAAATCCACAGATAAACTTTTTCATAATTTCCTTCTCATTTCATATATGCTCTCCGATAACACAGCTAAAGCTCATATTATAAAATCACAATTAAATATCCATTCCTGTTGCAGTTAATTCTGATCTAATTTTATAGATAAAATGCTCAATGCTTTCTACTCTTGTTGTCAAAAAATAAAATTTTATGCTTGCTGCCAGACTGATGAGTTTTAGCATTAGGTAACTTTTCTCTTCCTTTAAATATTAGAAAATATTTATCCTAAGGTCTAGAAATTAATGGTAGTATTTATGATGTTTATACTTGGCTCTAATTTAATTATTTCCCAAAGCAGAACACTAACAATCAATGTATGCCCATAAACACATTTACCAGATAAATATCACAGTTTTAATCACTCAGTTCACTTCAAAAATAACTTAACATTTTAGATAAATATGTAAGTTATATTATTATAAATTAAATAATGAAAAAAGCACCTTGATTCATTTTCTTGTTTTTATAACTTATTACAAAGTGAATAAATTAATTAGATTACATCTGCATCATTTTAATCTCTTTACAATATGCATTCTGAAATTTATTTTCAGTAGTTTTCATAACAATTATTTATTCAATATTAAATTCAAATTAAATTGAAGGAATACTTAATGATGCTTTTAAAATTCATATTAACATGATTATTTGAATTAACAAATGAAGTCAGACTATTTCTTTCAGAAAATAAATTCTTATTCTGTTGATAGTTCTGACAAAATGTGTTGGCTTTATCAATACAGGGCAGATATTTTTCATAAATTAAATGAGCTAACAGTTTCAAGATTTTGAGGAAATATATATATTTAAAGTATGTGATAATAAAACCATTTTAGCAATAATGATATTCACAATGTTTCCATTTTTCCAGCTATTACAGACATTGTTGATATCCCACAGTGTAGCCCAATGGCCACTTCTGACTTCACTGCAGATTTCAGTCTTAAAGGTCCAAGTCTTTCTGCTTCTCTTCCAAATAGGTCTCTCTGATACTCAGCCTTTAGAGGCCAGCCTGGAAATCTCAGGAACAAGTCATAAGAGATGGGAGTCAATGGATAAAAATTCCCCACCTTCTTGCCAACCAAGAATTTTATAGCCAGTAAGACTGCCTTTCAAAAATGAGGGCATGATTAAGACATCCCCAGATAAACAAAAGCCAAGGGAGTTCATCTCCATTAGAGCTGCCCTATATGCAATGTTAAAGGGATTTCATACTGAAGGAAAGGACTCTAGACAATGGATCAAAGAGGCATAAAGAAATGAGGACTGCTAATAAAAATAACCATGAAGGTAATTATAAAGGTCAGTACTATGGTACTGTATTTTTTGGTATGTAACTCCACTTTTACTTCTTACAGGTTCTGAAATGCAAGTACATAACAGTTATGATATCTGTGAAATACAGTGTATAAATATATAATGTGTATCAATTGCAACAAAAATGTGGAGGCATACAGGCGTATAGAACAGTGTAAGTGTATGCTATTATAGTTGATAAAAAATCAAACATGGTTGTTATAGATTTAGAATATTAACCCCATGGTAACCACAAAAATTATATGAAAATATATACAGAAGTAAATGAGAAAGTACTCAAATGAGTCGACTAAAAATAAAAAATAAATGTGAAAGTAGGCATTCATGGAATAATTGAGGGTCAAAAAAGGAACAAGACCTAGAAAGAACAAAGAGCAAAATGGTAGAAGAAAGTCCTGTATTATTAGTAGTTACTTTAAATGTAAATGTATTAAACTCTTCAATCAAAAGGCAACGATTGGGAGAATGGATTAAAAAAAATATTACACAATTATATGCTGTTTACAAGAGACTCACCTTAAATTCAAAGACACAGTAGGCTGAAAGTAAAAGGATGGAAAAAATATACGTGCAAAAAGTAACAAAAGAGAACTGGGGTAGCTATACTAATATCAGATAATACAGATTTCAAGTCAAAAATTATTTTGAGGGACAAAGAAGGAAAATATGTACTAATAAAGGTGCCAATTCAACATGAAGACATAGCAATTATAAATATATATGCACCTAATGGCAGAGCCCCAAAATATATGAAGCAAATATCAACAGATTTAAAGGGAAAAATATACAGTTCTATTTTAATAGTAAAAGACTTCAACATACCACTTTTAATAATGAACAGAACATCTAGACAGAAGATCAATAAGGATATAGAAAGCTTATATGAAATTCTAAACTAACTAGACCAAATAGACATATATAAACAAAGAAGAAAGAACTCAAATCAGAACTAACCTCAAAACTAGAGAATCTGGAAAAAGAAGAGGAAACTAAACCAAAAGCAAGCAGAAAGAAGGAAATAACAAAGATTAGCAAGAGATAAGTGAAACAGAGAATAAAAAATAATAAAGAAAACAAATGAAACCAAAAGTCGGTTCGGTGAAAAGATCAATAAAATTGACAAATATTTAGCTAAACTGACAAAATTTTAAAAAGAGGATTCAAATAGCTAAAATCAGAAATGAAAGTGGGAAAATTGCTACCAACTCCACAGAAATAAAAAGGATTGTAAAAAGATACTATGAACAACTGCAAGCCAACAAATTCTAAGAATTAATACCAATGCTGCTCAGACTTTTAAAAAAACTTGATCAGGAGGGATACTTCTTAACTTGCTCTATGAGGTCAACATTACCCTAATACTAAAGCCGGATAAAGATACCACAGGGAAAGAAAATTGCAGACCAATATTTCTTATGAATGTCGATGCAAAAATCATCAACAAAATGCTAGCAAACCACGTTCAACAGAACATTAGAAGAATTATACACTATGACCAAGTGGGATTTATCCCAGGAATATGAGGTGGTTCAGCATAAGAAAATCAATCAATGTAATATGCCATATTAATAAAACAAAGGATAAAAATAACACTTGATCATATTAATTGGTGCAGAAAAACCTTTTGACAAAATTCAGCATCCTTTCTTGATAAAAAGACTTAGAAAACTAAAAATAGAATGCAACTTCTCTACCTGATAAAAGGCATATATAAAAAACCCACAGTTAACATCATACTCTATGGTAAAAGACTGAAAGCTTTTCCTCTAAGATCAGGAACAAGACAAGGATGTCCATTGTCACTGCTGTTATTCAACACTGTACTGGAAGTTCTAGCCAGAGCAGTTAGTCCAGAAAAAGAAATGGAAAACATCCAAATAGGAAACTAATGAAACTTTCCCTATTTGCAGATGACCCGGACCTATATAGAGAGAGAGAATCCTGAAAAATCCACAATAAAGCTACTGGAGCTAATAAATGAATTCAACAAAGTGACAGAGTGAAAAATCAGTAGTGTTTCTATATGCAGTAATGAATAATATGAAGAGCAAATCAAGAAAAAGTTCTACTTACAATAGCAACTAAAAGAATCAAATATCTATGGATAAATTTAACCAAGGATGTAAAAGGCTTATAAATGGAAAACTACAAAACATTGCTAAAAGACGTCAAAGACCTAAATAAATGGAAGGAAATTCTGTATTCATGGATTGGAAGACTAAATATTGTTAATATGTCAATTCTACCCAAATCAGTGGACATATTCAATGCAATTTTAATCAAAATTTCAACAGTCTTTTTTGCAGAAATGGGAAAGCCAATCATCAAAGTAGCATGTAACCTGGAAGGGTGAGGTGTCCCAAATAGCCAAAATCATCTTGAAAGGAAGAACAAAGTTGGAAGATTCACAAAAACTTAAAACATATTACAAAGCTACAGTAATAAAAACAGCACAGTCCTAGAACAAGGACAGACATATAGACCAATGGAATTGAAATGTGAACTCAGAAATCAACCCTCACATCTATGGTCAATTGATTTTTTGTTGTTGTTGTTATACAGTCCTGTGTTTTATCTTTTAATTTTTATTCTAACAACATACACAACCTAAAGTTTCCCCTGCCCTGGTTTGAATCTTTCGTGGACCCCAGAAAATTATGCTCTTAAGCTAACCCATTCCTGTGTGTATAAACCTATTGTATGTGTGACCTTTTGGTTAGATTGCGTTAAGGGACATTTTGACTAGATCACTTTTGATTAGATTGCTTCAGTTAAGGGCCTTTGATTGTGGGACTCAGTGTGGGTCTTAATCATTTTACTGGTGTCCATAAAAAATGAGGACTGAAAGCAGACACACACAGAGAAAGAGAACTGTAAGCTTTCACCCTGCCATGTAGAGAGGACTCCAGGATCACCTACAGCCACAGAAAGACAGAGAAAACCCAGGAGGCTGAGAGAGAGGCTGGAGGCTGGAATCAGTGGAGCAGCCTGAAGCTGAAGATACAAGCCATATGCCTGAAGACCCACAGCTGAGCTAGGGGAGAAAGCGAGCCTGCCGGGGAAAGTAGAGACCAGCCACCATTTTGCCTTGCCATGTGGCAGAAGTACAGGATCACCAGCAGCTGACCTTTGGTGGGACAACGCCTCTGATAATGCCTCGATCTGGACATTTTCACAGCCTCAGAACTGTAAGTTTTTACCCTAATAAATTTCCATTATAAAAGTCAACCCATTTCTGGTATTTTGCATTGGCAACCTGTGGTAAACTAAAACAACCACATTTATCTATATAATTTAGTGCTGTTAATTACACTTTGGAAGACAGTATTACAGTTTCTTATGTAGCTACAATGGCTTTTTTTTTTTTTTTTAAGATTTATTTATTCCTCCCTTGCTGCTTGTGCTTGCTGTGTCCATTTGCTGTGCGTTTTTCTGTGTCTGCTTGTCTCCCTTTGTTGCGTCATCTTGTTGTGCCAGCTCACCGCACCACTCGGGTAAATGGTAAATGGGAGCCCAACCAATTGAGCCACATCTGCTTCCCCTATAATGACTTTTATAATATGATCCAGCAAAGGTGCTCCTAGGTACTTACCCTACAAATCTGAAAACTCATGCCCAGACAACAACCTGTATGCAAATGGTTATAGTAGCTTTATTCACAGTTGCTCTAAACTAGAGGTAACCAATATATGCTTCAATAGATAAACAAACTGAATATAAAAACAAACTGTGGTATGTACATACAATAGAATATTATTCATTGTTAAAAATAAATGATCTATCAAGTCATGAAAAGACATGGATGAATATTAAATGCACATTGGTAAATGAATGAAGGCTGTCTGAAAGGTCTATATACTGTATGTTTCCAACTACATGACATTCTGGAACAGACAAAACTATAGAGCCAGTTAAAAGATTAATGGTTGCCAGGAGTTCTAGGAGGGGAAGAATGTTGTCTAGATAAGGAAAAGGGATTTTTTAGGGAGGTGAAGCTACTCTGTGTGATATTGTAATGGTATATACATGGCACTATGCATTTGTCAAAATCCATATTACTTTACCTGACAACGGGCAAAACTAAATTTATACAAATTTTTAAAAAATCATTTAGGAGGTCAGAGGATCCCAAGATGGAATGCAGAATGTGAAAAACAACCTAACAGTATTATAAATGTATGTAACAACCTCACCAAAGTGGGGGGGGGGGCGTGAAATGCTGTGACGTAAATAACCTTGGAAATGAGTGAAGTCAGTAAGAGCAGAGGCAAAAGAAACTGTACATTAGCACTGTGCACTTGTTGATAAAGTTGTTTCCCACAGGGATATGGATCAACAATTCTGACATGACTATACATGTACACTGGAATCAAACAATTAAGTAAATGGATGGTGGATGGTGGGAGCCAAGTTTCTCATTGATGGAGTGGGAGGTTACCAATAAGCAAGAGGAGGATGTTTGAATGATCCATGTGGTAATGGATTAGAGTTGGAGACATCAGTTTGAACTCATCAGTATGAATATGTTTAACTTATAGATCCAGAGTGTTATGCACAGAAATATTTATAGACATGTGCATACACTTAGGTTAGAATATATATATATTCCCTTGTTCTATGAGTTGAAAGGGCCTAGAAGCAATGACACCAAGTGGCAATGAGCAGCCCAAGCACCCAGATCTTAGTTTATAAGAATGGTTTCTCCAGTAAAAGGAACCAGGGCTCTCTGGAGAAATAGCTGCTTCTAGAGCTGGAGTAGAAATATACAAAAAACCATGGAACTTCTTGTAGGACACACATACACACACACACACTAATGGGATATGTCAAAGGGACACAGGAACCAACTAAAAGAGCTCCCAATAGTCAAAGTTGGAAAAATTGGAGCAAAAAAAAAAGAAAAGAAAAGTATGAGAGCAGATGTAGCTCATGTGGTTGGGTACCTGCTTCCCATGTACAAGGTCCCAGGTTCAATCCCCAGTACCTCCTAAAAACAAAACAAACAAACAAATGAAAAAACCAACTCTCACTGGGGAATAGATGTAGCTCCGTGGTTGAGTGCCTGCTTCCCATGTAAGAGGTTCCGAGTTCAATCCCCAGTACCTCCTAAAAACGAAACAAAACAAAAAGTAGTATTGGACTATAATGCAAAGTATAATATAAATATCCAATGAGTCCATTCTGACATAGATGATTTATTTATTTATAAATGAGGGACAGTAGATAAGTCTCCCATGCAGAAGAATTCCAAGTAATTTATGCAGCTTCTCCTCCTCAAGGAAGCAAGGCATAACTTCCCACTTCTTAACTGTGGGCTGTGCATTGCAACTTCCTTCCAAGGAGTACAGGATGGAAAGGGCAAGGAGAAGCCTGGCAAACATTTCCTCAGCTAGGTGATCATAGTCAACATCAACAATCAGTCATGTTGATAGGATGCACTCTTGATAGGATGTGATGAAAATGGCAATTTACATCTGTGGTTTTCCTCCTTAAAGCACATAACCCTATTTTAATCATGAGAAAAATACCAGACAAATCCCAATTAAGGAACGTTCTACAAAAATACCTGGCCAGTATACCTCAAAACTTTCAAGGTCATCAAAAACTGGAAAAGTCAGAGAAACTGTCATAGCCAAGAGGAGTCTAAAGAGAAATGATGACTAAATGTAACATGATATCCTGCATGGACTCCTGTAACAAAAAATACATTTGATAAAAACCAAAGAAATCTGAATGAAGTATGGACTTCAGTTAATAATAATGAATCAACTTCGGTTCATTGATTGTAGAAAATGTACCCTACTGATGTAAGATATATATATATATATATTTTAAAGATTTATTTATTTATTTATTTATCCCCCCCTTGCTGCTTGTGTTTGCTGTGTCCATTTGCTGTGTGTCTTCTCTGTGTCTGCTTATCTCCCCCTTGCTGTGAGGTCCTGCCGCATCAGCCCACCGCGCCGCGCGGGCCAGCCTGCTCTCACAAGGAGGCCCCGGGAGGCGAAACCGGGGCCTCCCATATGGTAAACAGGAGCTCTATCAGTTGAACCACACCCGCTTCCTGATGTAAGATATTAATCATAGGAAAAATTGGGTATGTAGGATATGGGAACTCTGTGTACTTTTTTCACAATTTTTCTGTAAATCTAAAACTGTTCTAAAATTTAAAAATTTATTTAAAATAGATATGTAACAAGTAATTACCTAAAATACTAATTTCACTTACAGGTGCTGTTAGTTATATAGTCCTCTAAATGTGACTGGAAGCTCTTTATCTGGGTCCCCCTATAGATAAAGGCTTTTATTTACAATGTTGACTCTTGCGGCATAAACTAAGAATGAAGCCAAGAGACAAATTATGTGCAGAACTAAAATATCTAGTAGTTCACTTGGAATAATTAAACGGTGTTGCTGAGTTTTTGGTTTTGAGAATGAAGATGCCGAACGATGCAGCAGAATGGTGTAGAATCAATTACTGCGTTATAATGGAAGTGATGACATTTTCCAAGATTTGAATTGGTAATACATTTGATGCAGATGCAAACAGATCAATATGAAAACGTTTTATGACAACTGCAGCGAGTATTCTTATTCATCTTATTTGTAACAGGCAAGTACAAGATTTCAAAGGACATAAATGTGTTAACTATAATGTTCTGGCTAAGACACCAATCATGGTTGTATTTTTAAACTACAGAAATGGCTATGGAAGGAATATTTTGAAGGGGACTTTAGCAGTCCTTTCCTTCTTTTGTGCCCCCTGCTGGCTGCTTAACAACCTGGTATCTGTTGCTTTCCTTGTCCTCTAGAATTTCCTGTTTTTTCTCTGGGCCTTCTCCCTCAGTTGTTTAACTCTTGCTTATACTTTAAGGTTTTAGTTGACAAAAAAAAAAAAATATATATATATATATATATGTTCTGTTCCAAAGATTTGTGGGTTGTAAGAATAACATTTTACATTAAACTGAAAATTGCAGTGTTTCCACATATATCTCATTTGATTCTCACAGAAATCCTGGAAAATACTTTTCCAGCTGAGGAAAAGGGGCATCAGGGGCAAATGGACTCATTATATTGTCCATTTCTTTTTCTTTTTCTTGACTGCTCAGCATCTGATTACTCTTCCAACATTTGGGGAGGTGAGCATGCACTTCCCCAGCCTCTGGTTCAGCTAAGATATAGGCACATGACAAACATCCCCAGCCCCAGACTTTGATCAGCAGCTAGAGGAATGAATAAGCAGGATCCATTCTGGAGATGAGGCTGGGCAGCTGTATCTAGTTTCAGGAGGCGGCAGTGACAGCCATTCTAGCAAAAGCATCTCCAGCCACACTGTTGGTTGTACAACACAGCTCTTGGTTTGGATAGTATGAGATGCAACATCAAATGCCCAGCTGATCAACACTGGAGTCCATGCCAGGCACTTTGCAGTACAATTTTGGCACTTTCCCTTTTTGTACAGCCTTCAGACTTAGTACTTTTGCCCTCTTGAAGATTATCTGAGACTCCGATACCCACCCTTTCCTCCCCCCACCCCGAGATGGCTCCCTCGTCTGTCTGCTCATTGTGTCTGCTTGTTGTGTCAGTTCGTTGCACCAGCTCATTGCAACAGCTCATTGTGTCTGCTCATCTTCTTCAGGCAGCACTGGGAACCGAACCCAGGACTTCCCATGTGGGAGGCAGGCACCCAACTTCTTGAGTCACATCTGTTCCTCAGAAACCCCCCCTTTTAAAAGTAGATTTATTGAAGTATAATTGACATGCATTAAACTGCATATATTTAAAAATATAATTTTATAAGTTTTGGCATGTGTATATACATGCAAACCATCAGCACAATCAAGATTGTGATCATATCCACCAATCCCAAAAGTTTCTCCATGACTCTGTAATCCTTCCTTCACACTCATCACCATCTCTTTCATCCCCAGGCAAGCACACCCATTTGTATTTTGTCATTTTAGATTAGTTTGTATTTTCTAGAAATTTTATATATACAGAATCATCTTTTTTTGGTCTGACTTCTTTCACCCAGTACCATTATTTTGAGATTCATCATGTTGTTTCAAATATAAATAGTTAATTCCTAATTGTTGCTAAATATACCATGATGTGTTTATCCATTCACCTATTGATGGGCAATTGGGTTGTTTCCAGGTTTTGGCTATTACAAATAAAGATCTGCAAATATGCATGCACAAGTCTTTGTATGGCCATATACTTTCATTTCTTTGTGGTAAATACCTAGCAATGGAATGACTGGATCATGTGGCACATGTATGTTTAACTTTTTTGGAAACTGCCAAGAATTTTCTGATGTGATTACACAGTTTTTACATTCCCATCAGCAGCATAAGAGTTCCAGTTCCTGCAACACTTGGTAAGGTAAGATTATTTTAATTTTAGTCATTCTGATAGGTATGAATTGATATCTCACCATGGTATTAATTTGTATTTCCCTAATATGTGCTTATTAGCCATTCATATATATTCTTTGTTGAAGTGTCTGTTCAAATCTTTTATTTTTTATGGGGTTACTTTCTTGAGTTTTGAGAGTTCTTTAAGTATTCTGGAACAGGTTCATTATCAGATATATGATTTTCAACCATTTTTTCCCAGTCTATGACTGCATTTTATTCTCTTAAAAGTGTTTTTCAGAGTAAAAAGTTTATAATTTTATGAAACACAATTTATCATTTTTTCTGTTATGGATTGTGCTTTTGGTGTCATATTCAAGAAATCATCACCTAACCTAAGATCTCAAAGGTTTTCTCCTGGAGCAGATGTGGCTCAAGCAGCTGCACACCCACCTCCCACATGGGAGGTCCCAGGTTCGGTTCTCAGTGCCTCCTAAAGAAGAGAAGCAAGGAGCAGACAGCGAACAGACAAGCAAAAACAATGAGCAAGACAATGTGCAGAAACAAAATGAGCAGGGAGCAGATGTGGCTCAAGCAGTTTAGCACTGCCTCCCACGTGGGAGGTCCTGGGTTCGGTCCCCAGTTGGTCCTAAAAAAAAACCAAACAGACAGAGAGCAGACAATGAGCAAAAACAACGAACAAAAAAAGAAAAAGAAAAAAGAGCAAAAACAACAAGCAAACAGACAAGGGAGTCATCTCGGGCAGGGGAGAAAGGGTTTCCTCCTATGTTTTCTTCTAAAAGATTTATAATCTTACTTTTTACATTTAGGTCTATGATCCTTTCTGAGGTAATTTTTGTACATGATGTAAGATATGGATTGAAGTTCATTTGTTTGTTCTTAGATATCCAATTATCCCAACACCATTTAATAAAAATACTATCCTTTCTACTTTGTACTTTTATAAAAAAATCTAAATATACATAAGCCCATTTCTCCATACTCTATTCTGGTCCATTGATTTGTCTATCCTAAGGAGAATTTTGATTCTCTAGCTTCAAGTAAGTAAAGACTCTTCATCTTTATTTACATAGTCATTTAATATTATCAACTTCCCTTCACTTATGCTGGGTCTCAACAGATACAAAAGGAGCAACACAGAATAGGCATCAGGAAACAGATGTGGCTTAAGTGACTGGGCTCCCATCTAGCACATAGGAGGGCCAGGGTTCAATTCCTGGGGCATCCTGGTGAAAGGCAAGCTGGCCCATGCAGGAGAGCTGGCCTGCAAGGAGTGCTAGCTAGCGCGGAGAGCTGGCGCAGCAAGATGTTGCAACAAAAAGACACAGAGGAGAGTCAATAAGAGACACAGAAAACCAGGGAGCTGAGGTGGCGCAAGAGATGGAGTGCCTCTCTCCCATTCCGGAAGGTCCCAGGATCGGTTCCTGGTGCTGCCTAAAGAGAAGACAAGCAGACACAGAAGAACACACAGCGAATGGACACAGAGAGCAGACAACGGGTGAAGGGAGGGGAGGGAGAAATAAACATATAAATAAAAATCTTTAAAAGAAAAAAAAAAGAATAGGCATCTAACCTGTTCCTTAGGCTGCCCTGCAGAAGAGGGCAGAAGGCCCTAATTCTTCCTGGACCAGTTAGGTGGTCAACTAAATATTAACAAAAGTGGCCAGACATCAGGGCTGATCTGCCCAAGACATCAATCCTTTTTAAATAGATTCCCAAACCAACCACTTTCTTATATTCACATATAGCAAATTTCAGATTGCTGTATTGTAACCCATTTGGTTGATCAGTTTTACCTTGAAGGCCTATAAGCTTCAAACTACTTTAGGAGAGAGTCAGGTGACCATAGAAATAAAATCAATTTCAAAGTAGTATCAATAAAAAGTAGATGGTCCCAAAGACCCCTGTCCAAAACAATATGGTTCATGCTTTACATGAAGAAACCTACGTGTGAAGAAGCTTACCTGCTGAAGATAGATGATTAAAGATATCCCAGTGACTTAATCCTAAATCCAATTCATCATTGGAAGGAGTAGATTATCTCGTTCCCTTCAGGCCTCAGTGTTCTAAATTTTAAAAGTAGGTAGTTGATCTAGGTAATTTCAACTGTCTTTTCTAACTTTAATAACCTATTATTCAGTGAAAGAGTATTTATTCTAAAGAAGAACACAGACAAAAGCCAATTGCTATAATTACCATTAAAACCAAAAAAGTTGACTTTGCTGAATGAGAAGTACGTCTCTCTCTTGGGAAAATAACCTGCTATGACTCTGCTCCTAACATCTTTACTTACCTGGTAAA
This sequence comes from Cabassous unicinctus, assembly GCA_029593785.1. Taxonomy (NCBI): domain Eukaryota; kingdom Metazoa; phylum Chordata; class Mammalia; order Cingulata; family Chlamyphoridae; genus Cabassous; species Cabassous unicinctus. Next base: position 17,859 of record JAQZBX010042444.1, read on the forward strand.
CCCATTTCTCAAGAGTGTCCTTTCTCATTTGCCTTCTACCCTTAAAGGCAGGATTTGTATCCCTCCATGGCAGCTATTTCCAAATGCACATCCAAGGAAGGGCTATATTACTATCAACTTAGGAGGTTTGTAATTATACAGATTTCTGGGTCCATATTGCTAGAAAAAAATCATCTTTTTTTTTTCTTTCCTCTGCAAAAATTCTACTGATCTCCCATAGTTGTGGGGCAAGGAACAAAGTTTAGCTTAGGAAGAAAGACAGAACTCAAACTGCTGGAGCCTCTTGCATTCTGTTCCATTCCATATGGGTTGAATATGCATGAGAGTTAAATATATTTAAATATGAACAAATTCAATATAGATTGTGGTAAGTGCCATGTGAGAGGCATAAGGACACCCAGGAGGGTGAGAGGAGATGATGTCATTTGGGGTTAGGGATAATAAGGAAGGTTTTTGAAAGTTGTGACATCGGAGCTTGGTCTTAAACCAGAGGCAGAGATGGGAAACGTGCTTATACACACTGACATTGCTAAAAATCCATAACTCATGTCATCTCTGGACCCTCATTCTGCTCTGTAATTCTTCATTCCTTTGGGCAACTTTTGCTTCCATTCTCCATATTGATTACTTCAAACATTCTTCTTTTCCCCCAAACCTCTGACCCACTCACCCATCCCCAAAATAATACACACACTGTGGTAGACTAAATTGTGTATACCCAGTTTGGACATGCTCTTGTTCTTGGTCTGCATCTTGGTGGATGTGGACCCTTTCTAAATAGTATAACTTGAAGGTGTTACTTCAATTAAAGTGAAGTCCAGCTGAATCAGGTTTGACTTTAATCTGGATTACTGGAGTCATTTATAAGTAGAATGAAATTCAGAGAGAGAGAAATTTATGGGAAGAAGCCAGAAGACAAGAGAATCCAGAGAAGAAAGAAGAAGACATCCCATGTGCATTACCATGTGAGAGAAAATCCAAGGATCACAGGTAGACAGACTAAATGCCAGTCTTCTGGGAGAAAACATTGCCACGTTGATGCCTCACTTTTATACTTCTCCTAGCCTCAAAATCATAAGCCAATAAACTCTCATTGTTTAAGCCAGCCCATTGTATGATATTTGTTTTAGCAGCCAGGAAACTAAGATACATACCTCTCCCTGATTCTTAGCAGATGACCTCACTCTCATTTTCTTCTTCACAGAGAAGACAGAATCCACAAGGTAGGAGAAACTTCTATAATTGCCTCATAAATACTTATCTTCCATGGAAGAAATAAACTCCTGAAGCTCTTGAAACATGGATAGAACCTTATGAAAATCCTCTAATCATAGGATCAAATCAAGGCAGGCACTTTACAAGAAAAGAAGTACAAAGATTGGCAGAGAACAAATGCCTTTGTTCTCTGCCAAAGGAATTTTCACTTAGCATATAACCCCATGGCTGTGGGAAGCACAGAAAGATATAATGGATTCTTAAGAAGAAAAATTGAGAATATTAATTAATAATGCAGACCTGAAAGGTTGGTCTAGACAAGTTCGGAAGGTCATTAAATCGTTAAATCATAAGGAATGGTTGAAATTACCTAGCCTTAGAGACATGATTAAAACACAACCTGCTGAAATAAAAATACAAAGTAATACAGAAGGACAGACTAGAAAAGAGAGAAAAGTTAGAAGCACACACAGAACTATGGAGATGTGAGAAGTTATAGCACCAGCCTCATACGTGACTTACTGGCTAATCCTAGGAAAAGGGCATCTGGTGCAGGTTAAACATAATATCATGCCTATTGTTTTCATTTCCTGGCTGCAATGGGTAGGTTTAAACAATGGGAATTTATTGGTTCACAGTTTTGAGGCTAGGAAAAGTCGAAAATCAAGGTGTCATCAAGGTGACACTTTCTCCCAGAAGACTGGCATTCTGGGGCTGGATGCTGGAGATCCTTGGTCCTTGTCTTTTCTATCACATGGCAATGCACATGGCGGCCTCTTCTGGCTTCTCCCTTCTCTTCTGTGCTGATCAGCTGGGCCGCATCTTAACTGAAGTAACCTCTTCAAAAGGTCCCACACCCATAGGAGTGGATTAAGTTTAAGAACAGGTTTTTCTTGGGCACATATAGCTCCAAGCCACCACACCTATCTAGCTTGTAGATGTGTTGCAGGGTACTGATAGTGCCAGTCCTGGTTGGACTATTCATTCTTTTCAGTCTACATTCTGGTTGGAAGCCAAACTCAGTGCAAGAATGGAGGAGAAACCACTAGCAATAATTCTACCCTCTCCAACTTCTACAACATCACTCTGCCATACTACCAAACACCTTTACCTCTACCAAATCCTATATTACACCCATACTGCCTACTGCACCAGCCCTACACTACAGTAACTTCAGTACTTTTGAAGAGTGGAGAGAAGCAGTGGAGCAAACATCAATGTGAGAAACTGTGAGGTGGAACTCCAAGATCTTGAATGGGATGATTTGAAATGCTCGGTGCCAAGTTGGGGCACTGAGAACTTTGATAATTCCACTGCCGAAGGTACTGAGACAGACTTTCCTGAACAATATTTGATTGCACTAGACACAGTTTTAGATACTATTCAAGGCTTGAATGAACAACACACAGATTTGACTCCTTTCTGTAATCACACATTATAGTGAAACAGCAGGTGCGTATTGTGCACAATGGGCTGTTGGTATTTTAGAACTGATGGAACCACCAACAGAGGTAGCCCATAGGGTTCCAAGAAAGCTGTTTGCTGCCAAAGTATTTTCCATTCAGGGAAACTAGTAATATACCCATGGGGAATACCAGTTAATTGCTCTAAAATACTATATATCTTGTTATTGTTTAGTGTTATGCTTGCTATGTTTTAGCTGAGTGATATTGCCAATAACTAACCATGGGAGACATGGGAGAAGTGACTGGTAATTCTGGTAATTAAACTCTAACCATAAAGTCATAACTACCAGGAACCCAATTATACAAATAAAAGGAAAACACTTAATCTTTGGCTGGCTACACTGGCTAGGAGAAACAAGTAGCCTCCAAACTCCAGGATACCTATATGAGCACATGAAAACATCAGAATTAAAAAATTTATTCTCTTGTGTTTGCACAGGTTATTTTGGACAGCATTTCCAAGGGAAATGTTATGATGTCTTGAGATATTTAAGTAATTATGGAGATCACCACAATAAGCACACTAGAGTCCATAATCTAATCACATGAACAAAGCAAAAGGACTGCTATTGCTCTATAAGTATTAAGACAGGTTTGGTTTACCAAGCAATGGGTAATTGCCAAACAATTCTGGGATGTGCTATGAATAGTTATTACAATCTTGTAAGCAGAAATGTGACATTATAATAGGCATGAGACCACATGACCCACAAAATAGGAAAAGTTCTTAGTGGTACTTAGAGATGTCAGCAAGAGGTTTATGCTATTTGGTTATGACATAACGGATATCTGAGGAAATTAATTATGGTGATTCTGATGAATATTATCATGATGATTATGACAAGGAGGAAGAAAAGGAAGAAGGAGACAGAGGCAGAAGAGGAAGATGAGGGAAATACACTGTGAATCTAGTACTACACCATGGCTATGCACCATACCTATAATTCTCATACAGCAACAATGGTTAAATTCTACAAAAGAATGACCTAAGGTTAATGTGAAATTACCTTCAGTACCATACAATGAGACAGTGTGGCATTTAAGACACAAGTTCCATTATATTATAGTAAACATTTTATGATAATATAATACTGATCACAGGATGAAAATATTTACAAAAGTCTTAACTGAACATTTATTGGAAGTACCTGAGATTCCAATTGAAAACTGTGATGTTAATTATTTAATGTCAATCATCAAAATAATATTTAAAATACATCAGTATTTTTCTTGAAACAAGTTTCCAAGGGCTGAAAATAAAATAGGCAAAAATGCAAAAAAATCAGTTACTGCCTATTACAGTTGGGCAGTTTGATGTAATTATGAATTCCAAAAATATAATTGGATCATGCTTGTAAACTGGTCTGTTAATCTGGGCATGATTAAGTTATGATTAGGGCGTTGACTGGGCCATGTCAGTAGGGCATTGAGCCCCACCCCTTGGTGGGTGAGGAATCTAATATAAAAG
>JAQZBX010042445.1:0-22004 GCA_029593785.1 Cabassous unicinctus
CTTCCTGCAACAGCTTCCCTTTTCTTGGATTTCACCTTAGGTTCAACATCCACAAGTAGCGTATCCAGAGGCAAGCTATCTGGCAGAATAAAATAGCGAATATTATTTCCTCTAATACTCAGTGTTTCCAGCTGTACAGGTTCTCTGTTCTTCAGGGTCATTTTCACAGCTTTAAGATGTGTATTCATGCTGACATCCACACCTGTGATGGTTCCATGGACCTGCGTTCCATTCTTCAATTCAATGGTTACTGTTTCATGACTCAATTTCATCAAAAATCTCACTAGCTTCATCCTAGCGGCGCCGTTACCCTTTCGGTCCAAGAGTGCACAAAATCAATCCGAGGACCGACGGACCGGGAGTATGAATGGCCGGAAAACCTCCCCCTTTTCTAATATATGCATTTAGTGCTATAATTTCTCTCTCAACACTGTTTTAACTGTGTCCCACAGAAACTTTATTTTGTTCAGTTCAATGTATTTTTTTAACTTCCCTTGAGACTTTTTTGTGACTCATGTATTAGTTAGAAGTATGGGTTTTTGTGTGTGTGTGTGTGTGTGTGTGTGTGTGTGTGTGTTTAGTTTCCAAATATTTGGATATTTTCCTGTTATCTTTCTGTTATTTATTTCTAGTTTGATTCCATTATGGCCAAACTTCAATTCTTTTAAATTGGTTGAGATTTGTTTTATAGCCCATGATATGATCTTTCTTCATATATGTTCTTTGGCCACTGAACAGAATGTGTATTCTGGTGTTGTCGGGTAGCATATTCTATAAATGTCAATAAGATCTTGTTGGTTGATGGTGCTGAGTTGTTCTATATCCTTGCTGATTTTCTGTATACTTGTTCTATCAATTGTTGAGAGAATAGTGTTGAAGTCTCCAACTATAAATATGAATTTGTCTATTTTTCCTTCCCTTTCTTTCAGTTTTGTTTCTTTCAATTTTGTTTCACATACTTTATAGCTTGGATGTTTGGTGCATATATATTTAGGATTTTTAAGTCTTCTTTGTGCATTGATTCTATTGTCATTATACAATGTCCCTCTCTGTCTCTGACTATTTTCTTTGCTCTGAAGTCTACTTTATCTGAAATTAATATAGCTACTCCTGCTTCCTTTTGGCTAATGTTTTCACAATATATCTTTTTCCATCCTTACACTTTCAACCTGCGTATATCTTTATATTTGATGTGAGTTTCTTGTAGACATCAGAGAGTAGGCCATATTTTTTAATCCATTTTACCAATCTGTCTATTAATTGGTGTTATTAGATCTTTTATATATAATATATTTATTGCTATGTTAGGGCTTAAGTCTGCCATTTTATTTTTGTTTGTTTGTTTTCTGCTTGTTCTCAGGTTTTTTTGTTTGTTTCTCTATTTTCATTTTCTTGCCTTCCTGTGAGTTACTTGAACATTTCTTAGAATTCCATTTTGATTTATTTATAGTATTTTTGAATGTATCTCTTTGTATAATTTTTAGTGGTTGCACTAAGTATTGTGTTATATAATATATGCATACCTTATCCCTCTACTGCTGTCTTCATTTTAGCAATTTGAGTGATGTATAGGAAGATTACCTTCCTTTTTGTTCCCTAACCTTCCCCCATTTATAATTGTTTTAAATAATTCTTGTACATATATTTAGAACTACACCAGTGATAAAATTTTTGCTTCAACAGCTAAAGATAATTTTTTAAAGTCAAAAAGAGAAATAAAGGCTATTGCATTTCCTTATATTTTTGCTTCCTTCCTGATGTTCCAAAGCTCCTTCTTTTACCATTTCCTTTCTGTTTAGAGAATTTCCTTTAACCATTCTTTTAGGGTAGATCTGCTGTTAACAAATTCTCTTAGTTGTCCTTCATCTGACACTGTCTTGATTTCCCTATTGTCCCTGAAGTATATTTTTACTGGGTATAGGATTCTGGGTTGACAATTCTTTCCTTTTAGTATTGTAAAATATTGTGCCACTTCTTCCTGACCTCCATGGTTTCTGATGAGAAATTTGCTGCCATCCTCACTGTTTTTCCCCTAAAAGTAAGATGCCATTTTTCTTGGGCAACTTTCTAGATTTTTCCTTTGTCTTTAGCTTATATGAAGTTCACTCAGCTTCTTGAAATTGTACATTTATGTCTTTTGCCAAATTTGGGACATTTTCATTCATTATTTCTTCAAGTTCATTTTTAGCCCCACTCTTCCTCTCCTCCACTTCTGGGCCTTTAATGACATGAATGTTAGCTCTGTTGTCATAATCCTACAGGTTACCGAGGCTCTGTTCATTTCTGTTTCATTCTATTTTCTGTCTGTTGTTCAGATTGTGTAATTTCTCTTATTCTATCTTCCAGTTCATTGATTCTTCCCTCTGTTTCCTCCATTCAGCTGTTAAGCCCATCCACTGATTTTTTAATTTTGGTTATTGTATTTTTCAGTTCTAAATTTTCCATTTGGTTCTTCTTTATATCTTCTATTTATTTGCTGAAAATTTCTATTTTTGGGGGCTGACACTTTCTATTTCTTGGCTAAGGCTTTCTATTTCTTCATTTGTTTCAAGTGTGTGTATAATTGTTCATTGAAGCATTTATAACATGGTTGCTTTAAAATATTTGTCATATAATTTTAACATCTCTGTCATCTCAGTGTCGGCATCCTTTGATTATCCTTTTTCATTCTGTTTGGGATCTTTGTGGCTCTTAGTATGATACTGGTTTTCTTCTGAAGCTTGGGTATTTTTGTATTATGTTATGAGATGCTGAATCTTAGTTAAACCTTCTGTTTTAGCTGGCTTCCTGTCTTACCACTCCAGCAAGGATGGGGACACTGTCTCATTACTGCCAGGTGGAGGTAGTAGTCAAGGTTCCCCACTCAACCTCTGTTGACACCAAGGGGAAGGCTCCTCATTATTGATGGGTGGTATTAGGTGTTCCAACTTCTCATGTGATCTCCACTTATGCCTGGTGGGGACAGGGATCCACTTTACAAGTCAGCAGATATGAAAATCCTGACTCCTTTCTTGGCATTCTCTGACACCACTTTGGCAGGACACCTCGTTACACCCTCATGCAGGCAGAAGTCTATTCTCTCCATCAAGTCTTTGCTGGTGCAAGTGCAGATGAGGTCAATGTTCTTTCTGTGGTGTTTGGGTAGAGCAGTTATTTTCTAGATTTTCTGTCTTAATAGGCTTCCCCTTTCCTCATCCTTTGGTTAGAAAGAACAGGCTTTTGGGGTGGCTACTTTTTGCCTGCCTGTGTTGCTTGCTTCTTCAGCTCCAGGTCTGAGATATGTAAGGCAAAAGAAAACCTAAGAAGCTCACTGCTGTGTGGTTCCTTGGGTCCCACAGGCCTTAAGTTTCCTGCTTTCTTCTCTCTACCTTTCAGAGTCTCCTTAAGTTATACATATTTCAGGGCTTTTAGTTATCCTTAGCAGGAGGAATAGGGAATAATATATCTATTCCATCTTCCAAGAAGCGTAAGTCCTTACCCCATCTCCACATTCATGTAAATTTTGGCTCTGAGACCCTAATATTCACTTATTCTTCGTTTTCTTCTGCTTTGCCTTCTTTTCCTCTTTAGTCTTATTTTTGCCACACTCTTATTTTTTCTCTACTCTCTTTCTTCTCTCTTTCTCCTTTCCTCCCCCCACCTTTATTTATTCCTCTTAAGACTGAGGAAGGGTCAATTAATTTAAGTAGAATCAACAGGCAACCATTTAAAGCCTATCATCTCCTTGATGCCACCTCATTTGTTCTCATCTCCCATATGCACATTTGGCCAGACTGGGCTTGCTCTGAGCTGCAGGAATCCACTTGCTTCTTAGGGGCCTTTGGCCATCCCATGGCCCTCAAGGCATCCTCAGCTTATACTATCCTTCAGTTGTACCTTCCTAGACATCAATTTCTGCAACTCATTTTTACTCTTGTCCCTGGTATCTGGGGCTTTCTACCTTCCACATTTCATTCTTTGAAGTTCTTATTACTTTCTTATACTTCTTTCTCATCTAAGTGGATTGTTGCTTGTTACAAGATCTTTAGTACAAAGTGATTATAAAATCTCTGGCACAAACTTTGCACCCTCCAATCTCCCTGACTGTTCATGCTTTTTCTTTGGACTTGTTTTAACCTTTCAGTCCTGCTCAGAGTGATGCTCTAAGGTGTGGTCATTTCACAGACCTGGTACTTAAAGACAACTTATTCAGCCTTATTGTGCCTGCTGGGTTTCTGAAAGGGGAACTAAGTAGCTAATAGTCTATTTATTTTTCTAACAGTCTCATGAAACAAATTCGTGCAGGGCATATATCTGTGTAAAAGAAGTAATAGCTACATTGCCCTAGCTGAAGGGAAAGCCACATTGGTATGCACTGTGAGAATGTAGAGGCCGACTTAAGTCATAATTAGCATTTTCTGCTTGCAGAGCTATTTAAAGTTCTCTGTATGTGGGGAACACTCATTTAGCACTATATAAATGGACTCTGGCTGAATCCATGTAGCTCAGTCACATTTCTAAGAAGTGGGCAGCATGTTTGCTGGAATAGCTTTCCATAATTCTACAACAATAGATACCTGATATGAAGGGAAAGCTGAATTTGAGACCATGACTCTCCCTGTAAGAGAATTCCAGAAGAGATGACTAAAATCTCAATCCTAGGGCTTTAGAGGAAAGTCACATCTCTAGAAGGGACTGTGGAGGACAAAGCCATACAAGACTTACCCTCAAGTCAACAAAACTCTTTCCCCAGTCAAAGTAGGGAAAAAATAAGATAAATGTTTAAGCAAGCAAAGAAAGCAGCAAGGAAGAAAATAAAACCAACTTTGGTTTCAAAAATCATCCAGAGAAAGAGGCTTGATTCAATTTGAGTAAAATTGATAGAAAGGTCTCAGCGATAGGATGCCTCTTCCCCAGTGGCACGAGCTTAGTTTATGAGCTTAACTCAGGTGGCGCCATTGGTCAAGGGCACATGGAGACCTCTCAGAGGTCTACCTTGGATGTAGACTTCTGTTTACTTCATCCACTGTGGTCACACAGCTTAGCTGCCCAGGGATTTGAGGAAGAAGTGTGTATGTGGGGGAGGGGGAGGGTGTATATACCTGGTGTATTAGTCAGGGTTCTCTCAGGAAACAGAATCAACAAGAGATATCTGTCAATAATATGAGATTTTTTAAGAGTCTCTCCACGCGACCGTGGGATGCACAAGTCCAGGTTCCACAGGCAGGCTGCATGCCAGGGGCTCCGATGAAAGTCCGATGAAAGATCCTTGATGAGTTTCTGGGAGAAGTTGGCTGTTCAAAGACGAGCTGGGAAATTCTCTCTGAATGTTGAAATCGCTTCCCCTTGTAAGACATTCAACTGATTGGATAAAAGCATCACCCATTGCTGATGCAATCTCCCTGATTGATGCAGATGTAATCAGCCATCCATGCAGTAAACTCACTGGTGATCGAAGTCTATAAATGCTCTTGTATTACAATTAGCCCAATGCTTACTGGACCAAACACCTGGACACAATTACCTGGCTGAGTTGACACATTAGCCTAACCATCACACCTTGTAAGGGACGTCCTTGGGCCAAAAGTGCTCAGAATACGCTGATGTGCACAATGTCTTACTCCTGACCAGAGATCTTATTACATATAGGGCTCTCTTTGCCTCAGGGCAGTCTTGTCTCCTCAACCAGACTGAAAGCTCCTTGAAGACAGGGACTTCGGTATTCCTAGTACCTAGCTCAGTGCTGGGCTCAATAAATGCTTCATGGACTTGAAAGGGCCTGACAATCACTCATAGACTCGTTCCTATGGGCAGCCTGAGCCAGGGAAGCTGCTGGGGAGCAGGGTGGGGAGGCCAGAGGGAAAGAGACCAGGAAAGCCTAACAGAGATGCTTCGGTGAGAAGGGCAATTCAAAAGGAAGCTGGAATCTGCGAAACTGCCATGAAGTAAAGAGAGTGAAGGAAATGCTTAACCTCTCCCTCAAATAGAGCTCTCTTCCCCAAACAATCCCAGGAATTGTCTTCTGCCTCCCAGGCTCAACTCTGAGGGAAAGATCCCTGGAACTTCTTGATTTCCTGAGGCAGATCAGTGAGGGGCTGCTGGGCTCTGCAGAGGGGAGATGTTCCTTTCCCCCAGAAGATCTTGTGTAGTCAGCTCTGGATCCACTTCTTTGGGCTCAGGCTATGTAATGGTCCTTCCACTCCTGACCGGTGGGGGATGGGAAGTGTTAAATTTTAAAGAAGCCTTTACCACAATGCAATTTATAGTCATCTTTGAGGATGAGGTAAGAGAGAAGGATTAACAGTAAGAGAGTATGGAACTCATGCAAACCTCTATGTAGGAGAGGAAAACCAATTGGATTGGGTGAAAAAGAAAGGCTGAAGAACGAATGGGTTTCATGGTGTTTCTCACACACATACACACACACTCACACACACATATATATGCACACACCTCGGGGCTTTCTACCTCCTCTCAGGGACCATCTGCTTACCTGTTTCACCATTAACCCACCTCCCCAGCTTATCACCCTCCTGCACCCTCCATCACTGCTGATGCCTCAGCTTCTCTGGGACCCTGTCTGCTCTTTATTTAATTTCACAGCCAGTCATGGTGCTGTGGTTTCCAGGCAGACGGAGGATGCAGTTATTTATAAAGCCTCTGCCCGTCGCTCCGGCGGCTCTCCCTCTTCTCCATCCTCCTCCGTGGGCTGCAGGCTCCCAGTGACCTGCCATTCATGCTGAGATGGGGGGTTGGAGATTCTTTCCCATGGCACTGAGCCATCAGAGCCCCCAAAGACTGGGTGTGCGATTTCACGCTCTCCTCTAGATTAAAATAGATATTTATGAAAAATCCACCTGCACTGGGTGACTTCTCATGGTTGTGGCTGGGCCAGTGCCCTGAGGAATTGCCATTCTGTGAAAAGCAGTATACTTTTTGCCTTCTCATTTGTAGGCACCAATGACACGTGGCCATTTCGAGACAATGAAACACTCTGGGAAATGGGGGTCTTGGTCAGGTTGTACACTTTTGCTCGGCTGGCGCTCTGCTTGATTTCGTGTGTCTGCATTTCTTCTATGCTTGAGCTTCCTTAAGAGCATTTGGGATGACCACAGATCTGAGCAGCTGTCTTTGCTCTCCCACTTCCTGATTTCTTGTTCCTCAACTTATCGAAATATAGTGGCTGACAGCCTTGAGGCTCTAGAGTTCAAGTCCCAGCTCTGCTTTGTTGTTAGCTGTGTGACCTCGAGTGAGTTCTCCAACTCCCCTGCTGTTTCCTCATTTGCGAAACAGGCATCATGACAGTCAGCCTTGAGGGGTTGAGGTGATGCATATATAAAGCTTTGCTCGGTGCCCAGGGTGCTTCACAAATGTTAGCAATTGGTATAAAATTTTTTGAAAGCTGGCGTAGAGCTCTGTGGGCACCTAACGCCTTAAAACTGAGTTTGTGGGGCTGGCCTTGAGACCCTGAGTGCTGCTGCATGGTGGGGAGGGGGTGGGCAGGGCAGCGGGGCTGATGGACAGACAGACCTGGCTCCGTCCCTGTGACCTTGGACACGTTTCTCCCCCTCAGTGTCTCTGTTTCCTCACCCATAAGATGAGGATAGTAACTCCCAGCTAAGAATATTTTGGTGAGGTTTAGAGAACATGCATCTAAAGCTTGTAGCACACAGATGGCACAGAATGGATGCTCAGTATACCTGACACATTATTATTACTATTATTAATTATTATTGTCTATGCTGGTGACACCTGCTTGCCCACTTTGTGATAAACGTCACTTGCGGTGGATGACAAACCTCTGTGCAAGGGGAGAGAAGCAAAAACAGAGACATGAGGTCTTTCCCTTAAATCTCTTTCCCTCTTTCCAAAAACACTTTCAAATACACGATCTCATCCCCACACAACTCTGAGGTGAGAAGGGAATTCTTAACTCCTCTGAGGCATGGGGGAAGCTGAGCCAGAGGTGATGAGATGTGCCTGAGGCCTCATAACCTGGGAGATCAGGCCAGCCCTCAACCCCAAACATACCCCCAAGCCTCGTGCTTATAGCCACACCTGTGTGGCAGCCCCTCCCTGGGGCTCTGCAGAAATGGCAATGCTCCCCCATCCCCACCCCAGAGCAGCAGCTGCCTCGCAGGATGTGGAAGAGGACAGTATTAGGCCAGGAAATAAATTTAGTGGTTCATAACTGGCATTTTTAAAAAATGATGGGATGGGATGGGATGGGGTGGGGTGGGATGGGATGGGCTAGGATAGGACAATGCAGAAATATATGATAACCTGTCCCCCATTGTATCAGAGTTAGACTCATTTATAATTTTCCTACACAAGGTTCTTCTGCTACATTTACATGAACCTATAATTAGCACTATACTCATTAAATATATGTCCCAGAGACTTAAATCTTCAGGCTGTTCATACACTGGTTGAGCCCTGAATCTCAGCAGAGTTGCAGCCAACACCTACTCTCTAGCTCATTGGACTTGTCCAGGACAACTAACAAAAGGATGATGATGGACAATGCTCATCCCAAAAAACAGAGAATATCCACAACTGCAAGGAAGAAAGTTCCATCCATCTGCCCCATGGGATCTAAGCCCACTCTCAATCAGAAGCAGAGTGGGCATCACCACCCCAAAATCCTCAAGACTGAGTAATAAACAAACATAAGGGGGCAAGGCAACTATGGACTAAAGTAGACTTATTATTTTAGCAATGGAAGATCTTATAACACTGATATAAAGGCAGTGGTCACCAGAGGTTCTGAAGGGAGAGAGAGGGAGGAATAGATGTAACATGTGGCATTTTTGGGACATTGGAGTTGTCCTGCATGACATTGCAATGGCAGGTACAGGCCATTATACATTTTGTCAAAATCTATAAAAATGTGTGGTGCAAAGTGTAAACTATAGACCAAAGTTTAGTAGCAATGCTTCAATATTTGTTCATCAGTTGTAACAAATGTACCACACTAATGAAAGATGTTTTTAATGGGGGGAAGTGTAGGAGGGGGAGTGGGTGGGGTATATGGGAATCCCCTATTTTTTAAAAAAAGATTTATTTTTATATATTTATGCCCCCCGCATACCGCCCCATTGCTTTTGCACTCTCTGTCTGCTCTCTGTGTGTTCTTCTGTATCTGCTCGTCTCCTCTTCAGGCAGCACTGGGAACTGATCCTGGGACCTTCTGGAGTGGGAGAGAGGTGCTCGATCTTTTGCATCACCTCAGCTTCCTGGTCTGCTGCGTCTCTTATTGTCTCTCCTCTGTGTCTCTTTTTGTTGCGTCATCTTGCTGGCCAGCTCTCTGCACAGGCCAGCACTCTGCATGGGCCGGCACGCCGCGCAGGCCAGCTTGCCTTTCATCAGGAGGCCCTGAGAATCAAACCCTGGACCTCTTGTGTGGTAGACAGGAGCCCAATTGCTTGAGCCACATCTGTTTCCTCCCTATATTTTTGATGTAATGTTTGTATAATCTAAAACTCCTTTAAAAATAAAGGAAAAAAAAGGATAGAGTAGAGTAGAGTAGACTAGACTAGACTAGACTAGAATAGAATAGAATAGGAGCAGACCAGACCAGACCAGAATGGAAGTAGAAGAATTCAGAATTTATTGTACATAATCAGAGTAGATATTATTTCTTAAAACTTTTCTTTCAGTTATGTGTGTAAGACCTCAGCATTTACTATGCAATAAGCCTACTGGACCCCTTGTTCTGGAGTACTCTGGGCCAGTCATCAAATGGCTGCATTAAAAACCACACTCTTGCATAACACTTTTGAGATTCATCCATGTGTTATGTGCATCAATAGCTTGTTGCTTTTTTTAAATTGCTGAGTAATATTCCATTGTGCAAACCTCAATTTATTTGTCTGCTGGTGCACATTTGGCGTTTTTCCAGGTTTTGACTGATAGAAATAAAGCTGATGATACATGCAGCAACATAGATGAATCTCAAAATTATTAGGCTGAGTGAAAGAAACACATACTTATGACTTCATTTATTTGAAACTGTAGAAAAGACAAATCTATGTTGATGGAAGAATTGGCTATGGCTACATCATTTTGTGGGACCCAGCAAATTTTATTGTGTGCAAATTATATCTTAGTAAAGTTGCTTTTTTAAAAACTCCCATTTACTGTGTCCTTGTTAGATGTCAGTCACATTGCTAAGCACTTTACAATATAATACGTTTATGTGCAAATATCATGGCAAGGTGGGTATTATGATTCTATATTACAGATGAGGAAGCTGAGGCTTAGAAATGTAAAGTAACTTGCCCAAGGTTGCACCTGGTAAGTGGCTGTCTCTGGATTTGAACCCAAGCTTGTTAGGTACCTAGAGCATTGGCCTAACCACAGCACAGCTGTGCCCTTGTCTCACTGTTTGACTCCCCGCTGGATTCTGATTTGGTTTTTCATGTGTTTTTCTGATCTTCCCATTAGTGCCCAAGAACAGAGATGTTTGCAATAGTGAAAGGAGGGGCAGCATCTTGGAACCATTGTGGCTTCTTTTCAGATTATTTATATATATATATATATATGTATATATATATAGCCATTTGGCAATTTGATGTAATTATGAATTCCAAAAATATAATTGGATCATGCTTGTAAACTGATCTGTTAATCTGGGCATGATTAAGTTATGATTAGGGTGATGACTGGGCCACGTCAGTAGGGCATTGAGCCCCACCCCTTGGTGGGTGGGGGAAGAAAATATAAAAGGCATCACAAAGAACAGAGTTGCAGCAGTTTTTGAGAAGCAGTTTTGATGTTGGAGTTTTGATGTTGGAGTTCTGATGTTGGAGAGAAGGCCCCAGGAGAAGAGAAGCAAGCCGTTTGCCTGAGAGTCTACAGCTGACCTTGTGGAGGAATCAGAGGAGGAAGCCCAGAGAGAAACGCAGGCCCGGGAAGAGAGGAACCCAAGAAGTCTGAACCCTGGCAAACATCGGCAGCTGTCTTTCTCCAACACGTGGCAATGGACTTTGGTTAGAGAAGAAACTTACACTTTATGGCCTGATATCTGTGGACTTCTACCCCACATGAATACCCTTTATAAAGACCAACCCATTTTTGGTATTTCACATTAGCACCCCTTTGGCTGACTAAGACAATATATATATGCACACTCAAGTCTGTATATATAAGCTGGGGTCCTCCTATACAAACTATTAGTATCAAGATTTTTTTTTCATTTAGCTAATGTTATTGAATATTTCCTCAACTGTTGGTGGGTGTTCACTGAGTAACCTGTGGGCAATCTTTCCGAGCAAGGAGGTAGATAAAGTTTAAAAGTTTTCTAAAGTGTCAATGGGATGGTGGTTTACTGCAGATGATAATGCTGCATTCATACTTGCACAGGGTCCTCTTTTTACAGTATTCAATCCTGGAGGAAATTTTCACAAGCTAAGGCACTATGCTTGTGAAAAAGTGCCCAAAGAACTTCACAAGGCTTACAGCAGCTGTCCTGGGAGTAGAGTGGGATCAAGGGAGACAAGTGCCTCGGAGCAGAGCATGCCGGAATTGCACGAGGAGTTCTTGAGATGCGTCAACACCTGTTCCCAAGCAGGGAATAAATTGAAATCCCCACCTCATCTCTGCCTCAAACCCACCCTCTCACTCCTGGTTGAGCTCCTTAAATGGGCTGTTCACCCCTCACGTGTGTGTGATATGTGAGACATCCACGTGGAGTATGAATTTTACTTTAAAGTTTCTGGGATAAGGGGTTAAGTAATTTAAAACAAGCAAATGTGAAAATTGAATGTAAAATTCAAATGCATTTTTTTAAATTAAAAATAATTGTCATGTGTCACCTGAGACTATACCCCTAGATCCCCAAGAGCAAAAGTTTCTTTCTCTTCTACTCTCAGGGGGACTTCAGCACTTTGGGGCTATCCAAATATCGGGACCCCCTTTCTTCTTTGCTAACAGAGCCCCAATTTTTTTGAAGGGCCCCACTTTTTTTCTTTTTTTCTTTCTTTTTTTTTTGTTTTGCTTTTTTATTTTTCTATTTTTTTTATTCTTTGTTTTATTTTTTCTTTTCTTTTTTTATATTATTTTTTCCCACTTTTTAAAAATTACATTTGAGCTTTTCTTGAAGGTAGATTAGCCAAGTATCATTTCTGGCCAATGAAATATAAGTAGAAATCAACCAGTGGGACTTTCCAAAGAGTACCTTAAAAGGCAGGTGGATTAAGCTGGTGACAGGCCTTGACCTTTCTCCTCAATTCCTGCCTGAAGGTGACCACAGGGCCACAATGGAGAAAATGCCCAAATCTACCTGAGACCTCAGCCCTGACATCCCTGAGTCTTTATCCATGCCATCAAGTGCCTATCTCTGAACTTCTTCTATCAAGAGAAAAAGAAAATCCTCGTTTCCCTTAAACTGCCGTTTTTCAAGTTTCTGTTACAATTCTTTGCACTTCCTAGTTGATACAATATTCAGTGCTGGAGGAAATTTTCAATAACATCTCTCAGTCCTCTATGAACTCTTTCTTTCCATCATTTACCATGTACAAGAGGGTCAAATCCTGAATTGTCCAGCCTCATCCATCAACCTCCCTTGGAGACTCCTGGCTCAGGGTGCTAAAGGTTGGAGAACGTGCTGAGATCAGAGGGCCACACAGGGGCACAGGAACAGGGGCAGGAGAAGAAGGAGACCATCTGGCTGGAACTAAGGAAAAAGACCCGGGGTCCCCTGCTGATGAGCAAGGCAAAGCCTGTGTGATTTCCCTTGACCTAGCTTCTCACCCTTATAAAGCACACTGGAAAGCTTGCATGCCTTGGGATGAGACCAGAGTTCTGTTCTTCTTTTCACCCTTTGCAAGCCAAGTTTCCCTCATTTCTTATCTGTGATCACACCTACTTCACAATATTGTTGGACTGAGATACATAATAATTGTGACAATAATTGGTACACAGTGTCTATGCAATGTATTTACATTTCTTTTTGTCTTTAAGGTCCTGAATATTCTTGTTTACCCATCTATGACCTGGACAAAAATGTTGGGGTGAGGGGAAGGAGAATCCCCCTTAGTATGACTTTTTCTCCCAGCCCTGTACCTCCTAAACACAGCTTTGGTGGATAGAAGAAAGAAGCTTAAGCTCACCTTCCAAAATTGGCATGATTAGCTCAGCGATTCGCCATCTCAGAAGACAAGGGTGCAGAGTGAGCTTAACTGACTTGACGCTCAGTGGGATTAAGTGAGGAGACCCTGGAGAGAAACAAATGGTGACGAAGGGCTGTGAGTTTTCTGCCCCTGGGAATTTGGTAGGTGCCCATACTTCCCTGGTGGGTCTTGGCTCGGCTGTATTCTGAACCTGTGCTGGGTTCCCCTTGTGTTGTTTACAATTTAGGTTCTTCTGAGAAAATAACTGGACTTTAATTTGTTGATTCATAGAGTCATTTATTTCATTGACAGGTCAATATCTCGAGCCTCTTGGTAGAAAGAGTCAGGGGGGAATGGAATTCTAATTCCAGCTCTGCCAACCAAATAGCTGTGAGACTGGGAAATTAATTTCATTTCTCTTGGCCTCACGGGGGTAGAGGATAAGAGGGTTGGCTACTTTTTATTACGGCACATTTAAAAACCTATGGCATTTTGTAGAGGATAATATGCAACCATGAACTCAACATTAAGCTTCATCAAATCTCAGCATCTTGCCATATTTGTTTCCTTTTTTAAAAAAAAAACATTACAGGGAAGCGGGTGTGGTTCAGTGGCTAGAGCCCCCGTTTACCATATGGGAGGCCAGGGTTCGCGTCCCGAGGCCTCCTTGTGAGGGCACGCCGGCCTGAGCGGTGTGGTGGGCTGATGCAGCAACCTCACGGCAGGAAGCGGATGTGGTACAATGGATAGAGCACCCGTTTACCATATGAGAGGCCCCGGGTTCACTTCCCGGCGCCTCCTTGTGAAGGCAGGCCGGCTCGCGTGGCGCCGTGGGCTGATGCGGCAAGACCTCACAGCAAGGGGGAGATAAGCAGACACAGAGAAGATACGCAGCGAACAGACACAGCAGCACAAGCAGCAAGGGGGGGATAAATAAAATAAAATAAATAAATCTTTAAAAAACAAATAAAATAAAATTTTAAAAAACCATTACAAATAGAATTCAAGCCCCCTACCCAGTCCCTACCCCTTCCCTCCCTCCCTAAAGGTAATCCATTCTTTATCATTCACATGCATATTTTTATACTGCAGGTCCATAATTCCTTATCCACAATTCTGAAAGCCAAAAAGCTCTGAGAAATGGAATTTTTTGGTAAATTTGTAACAAACTCATTTAAAACTTGAATTCACATGAAGTTATTTATGGACTGTATATATCTCATTTCAAATAACTATTCATGTGTCTCAATGTGAAAATATTAATATGTTTGAACATGGGTCGCCACCTTTTACCCTGATGAAGGTGTTTAGTAATATGGAGCACCATGTGACCTTTCTTAAAACTGAACAACTCAGGATTTCAAAACATGCCTAGCCCCAAGAGTTTAGGATAATGTTTGTAGCTCCGTATTGCCACCTACATACCACTACGACCATGCTAGGTAAATAGCATTGTTCAGCGTGGTGGTCAACTTTTATTTAAAGAGTACCATATACTACGCATCCTTCTGCAATTTATTTTTATTCAGACAATATTTTCATAAGTGTATCCAAATTAATAAATGTACCTCCATTTATAAATATACCATGATTGATTTATTCATTTTGCCTATTGATGGGCATCTAGATGTTTCCAATTTTTCATGTTTACAAACAATGCTGAATGAATTTGCGTGTATATGTCTTTTTATATATGTGGATGAGGGTGTCTACCTAAAAGAGGAAGAGCTGGGGCCTGGAGAATCAACATCTTCAAGTTTAATGCTATTCTCTTTCTCTCCAAAATAGTATATCAATTTTCTCTCCCATCAGTAGCATATAAGAAGTCCTGTTGCGCCACTTCCTTGCCAATACTTCTTATCATTAGATTTTTTTTCATATTTGCCAGTTTATGGGTGGGCTTTGAGGGAGCCCAACCAATAGGACTCTTGCTCAAGTTCTGGCCCTGTTGGAAAATAAGACAAAGGATTCTACTGATGGTGAACCAAGCACCATCTTTTCCAGTGATAAAGTTGGGTTAGGGTAAAAGCCAAAAGAGTCTTGCTAGACCTTGGAGCGTCACCTGTGGGAAGATTGAATCTGCAGCTCAGTTTTACCCAAACTGAGGCTGCTGGAGCAGGCTGGTCCTGGTGCAGAGGGAGGGTGGAAGAGACAAAGTCTATTGCATGCAAGGTCTTTTTTAGAGGAGTTTCACCCAGGAGAGAAATGTGGACCAAATGCTCTCACACTCACCAGGTATCTCACTCCACCTCCAGGGGAAGGAGAAAGGACTGGATAAGAGGCCAAGAGTATTGGGAGGAGATCACTCTTCTTGACAAAAATCAGGAATGGGGAAGATATTTTTCTTCTAGCCAGTATGAAATGGCATCACATTGATTTTTTTGTTTGCTTTCTCTTAATTTATTTTGAAATAATTTCTAACTTACAGGATGGTTGTAAAAATAATCCAAAACTCATACAGAGAACTCCAACATACCCCTCTCTCTACCCAGATCCACCAATTTTAACATTTTGCCGCATTTGCCATATTGTTCTATCTGTCTATCCATCTATCAATCTATCCACCTGTCATCTGCCTCTCTATCATCTATTTTCAAACATTTGAGAGTAGATTGTATACATCATGCTCCTTGAACACATAATATGTCCATGCATTTTTCCTAAGAGCAAGGATATTCACTTATGTAACCACCTTAAGTGCAATTATCAAGTTCAAGAAATTTAACATTGATATAAAACTTACAGGTCTGTATTCCAGTTTTTTCATAGGTCCCAATAATGTCCTTTTGAACCTTTTCTCCTCCATTGCTAGTTCCAGTACAGGATTATGTATTACATTTAGTTGTCATCTCTTTAGTTGCTCTTTGTTAGTTTTTAATTGTGGAAACATATATACAATGTAAACTTTCCCATCTGTTTTAGTTTCCTGGCTGCTAAAACAAATTCCGTGCAATGAGTTGGCTTAAACAATGGGGATTTATTGACTCATGGTTTTGAGGTTAGGAGAAGTCCAAAATCAAGTTGTCATCAAATCAATAACACTGTGGTGTTCTAGGTCTGGCTGCCAGCGATCCTTGATCGTTGACTCCTCTGTCACATGGCAATGCACAAGGCAGCCTCTCCTGCTTCTCTGAGATCTGCTGACTTCAACCTTCTCCCCATGGCTTTCTATGTGTCCGAATTTCATTCTGCTTATAAAGGACTCCAATAATAGGATTAAGACCCATCCTAATTCAGTTGGGCCACACCTTAACTGAAGTGACCTCATCAAAAGGTCCTACTTACAATAGGTTCACTCCCACAGTAATGGGTTAAGATTAAGCCACCACACCATTTCAACCACTTCCAGACATGCATTCAGCGGATTTAATCCATCCCATTGTTGTTAGCTGCATTTCTTTGATTACTACCAAGGTTGAGCAAATTCTCTTAAGCTTATTGGCTATTGAAGCTTTCTCTTCCGGGAACTACACATTCATATTCCTTGCCCATTTTTCTATTGTGTTGATGGTCTTTATCTTGCTAGTTTGAAGGCTATTATTTATATATTCTGAATATCAAACTTTGTCAGTAATATACACTGCTAATGTATTCTACTAGTCTTTGAATTGTATTTTCTCTTACTTATATTGAAAAGCCAAGTTTTTCACTTTAATGTAACCCAAACCTTTATCAGCTCTTCCATTTAAGGTTCATGGTTTTGCATCTTGTTTAAGAAATATTTTGTTAACTTGCAGGCTAGGGGTAGTAAGAATTTCAGGATATGGATGGACTAAGCTGACTTGGCCATTTCCCCCAGGGAGGGGAAGTGAAAGTCCATAGTTCTGCAGGACAACTTTGTGAACAGGAAAGGCAAGGGAGGAGAGGAAGGCTGGGACCCGAAGGACTGTCAGCGTCCCCCACCAAGCGAGGTCTGGACAGCCCAGTTCTCTAGATTTCCAGTGGGCTCAGGTCCGGCAGCCCAGGAGTCTCCAGGAAGGTATCCCCTAGTCCTGGGGTAATGGCTCACCTTCGGCCATATCAAACCACAGGACAGGAAAGACTTCTGTCCTCCACGGGCACTGAAGAGCCTCCCAAGACAGGAAGCCAAAGTTTTATGAGCTGCACATTAAGGACCTCTACACTGGAGGCAACTCTGAATCTGGGCTCAGGGTGGTGCTTTTGTTTTGAGAACAGAGAGTTTTCCCCACCCGCTTTGGGAAAGGGCAGCTGAGACTTGGCAGGCCCTCTATCCATCCAGGTGAGAAGGGGCCCAGGGGGACCTGGGTGGGCTTGTGAGTCAAAACTTGATGAGCTGGCATGATTGCAAGAGCAAGTGGGGTGGAATAGGGCACAATAAGGAATCATGCACTGAACTTAGGGCTGGGGAGCTATTTTCTCCACATTGTCACCTCTGCTCAGTGGTTGCTCACACATTCCTTCAGGTGCCTTTAATGACATCACTTTCCACTCTCATCTGCAGCATCTGCGTCCTGAGCTCACAAGACTTCAGCACCTCCTAGGCTGCGTCACTACCTCCCTCTTTCCACCACTAGGGTGTGCTCGAGCGGCAGCCGCGCTGCCTTGATCCATGCAGGTGAGGGAGGTTTCCTATGGTGAATTCTCTACCCAGCCCTGGCTGGACATCCCTCCAAGGACAGGCTTCTGGTGTTTTATGATCTCTTTTAGCAGTCTCATACTCTATTAACTAACCCATCACAGCTTAATACATTTTCTCTTCCTAGCTCTTCTCCCGTATCAATCTTTTTAATTTATACCACAATCCAAATAGTTGTGTTTTTTTAAAAAAGATTTACTATTTATTTATCTGCCCCCCCCCCCGCCCCTTGCTGCTTGTGCTCGCTGTGTCCATTTCGCTTTGCGTTTTTCTGTATCAGCTTGTCTCCCTTTGTTGCGTCATCTTGCTGCGTCAGCTCACCACGCCGCACGGCCGGATTGCCTTCACCAGAAGGCCCCAGGAATCAAACCCAGAGCCTTCCATATGGTAAACGGGAGCCCAACCAACTGAGCCACAACTGCTTCCCTGTTTTTGTTTTGTTTTGTTTTGTTTTGTTTACTGCATTTAGCACAGTGTTGGTGCCATTACCTCCCAGGGATGCAGCAATCCCAGCTCTCATCTGCTGCCACCACCCACCTGGCTCTGGCCCATCTCCCCCAGCCTCTGTGTTCCTTCTCAGTGAACTTGTTTAGCTGAGATGCATCTGGGCACGTTAAAATTCTATGAATCGTGGTGAGTTTCCCAATGGTTATAGGAACTGAATGGGAATTTCCCCAACATAATGAAAAGGAGCCATGGATGCATGGTAGTATAATAAAAGTGTATTTTAGTAATGTAAAATTGTGTCTGTTACCTCCACATAGGAGTTCCCAGCTGGAGCTCCAGCTTTACTTCCTCGTCCTCCAACTCTCATCTTCATCCTGCAATTTTTCGTGGTAACCAGCAGATGGCTGCAACATTGCATGCTATGCATTTCATTCACAAGCTAGTCAAAAATAAGCGTTTGAATGGATGGTGAATGAGGATGACCAAATGAATGAATGAGTGGGTGAAGGAAGGAATATGGACAAAGGGGAAGATTTTATTGACAGGAAGAGACTCAGTAGGAGTGAATACTAAAGCCTGGACTTTTAAAATACACCCCAACTGTTCAGAATGTCAAAGAGTCAGTCAGTGGGAGCCAAAAAATGTGCCATTTCAGTCCAGCAGTACAGAGTATCTGACATTTTTTTAAAATGTAGAAAAAGAAGAAAATGTGGTAAGAGCATATAGGTGAAAAAGAGAGGAGGGGATAAAGAAAGAAGGAAAGAAGAGCAGTTTATATAGATAATTTTAGGACAGACTATACATTAATAGCTAGTCATGTAGATTTAGATTCAAATATTTACTGAGTGCTTAGTGCAGACCAGGCACTGAGTGAAACACACTTCCACATGCATTAACTAACTCATTTAGTACTCACATCAACCTTGGGAGGAAGGCATTATGATTTTTGCTTTACAGATCATTAAACCAAAGTTTCAAGAAATCAAGACTTGCCTGACCTTACAGTCTGTGCCTGAGGAAGGTGTTTGGGGCAGATGGACTGGTGTGTGGGGAGCATAATAATGTAGGTCACCAGCTGTGGGGGATGCAGCAAGCAGGTCACAGAAGGAACATCACTGGAGAGCAGGAACCCAACCTTTCTTTAAATTCACTAAGTCGTTTGCTGTCCCCCTCCCAGACTACTCGTATAGAAGTCAGAGGCACAAAACACCCAGTATTGAGCCCTCTCATATGGTCAAGAAGTGCTGTGAGGATTTGAACAGATGTTCCTCTTCCCAGTCCCCAGAGAACCTCAATATAATAGCTTCAAGTTTGGGAGACATAGATGACAACCATGAAGCAAAGAGAACAAGTTGACCATGTAATGGGGGCTGAAATGAGTGGTTCAGACACTAAGTGTTATAGGACAGCAGAAGAAAGAGAGATTCATGAGGGACTGAATACTCAAGAAAATATTCATGGAGGCAAGGGGGTGATGCCTTAAAGATTTAGATTGGTGGAGGAAAGGGATTCCAGGTGAAAAGGACCAAGTAAAAGAAGGTCAGAATGAACCTGGTATATTTGGAATCCAATGAAGAAAGGGCCCATTGAGGTGTAGTGGAAACAGAATGGCTAAGTAATAGAGCTGGACTCCAAAGAGCCTGGATAGCCAGAGAGAAGGCTGCCAGGGTAATCTGGATGTCAGCAGCCAACATACCTTCCCCAATTACGGGGGTAAGGGACCACTCACCAAAAACTAGATCTAGCAGTCAATGTTTTCCTGGTTACTAACTACAGTATTTGTAAAACTGGATTGAGAAGCCCAGTCAGGGACTACCTACCAAAAACCATGAGGCCATCTGCCTCAAAATACATAGAGAACCCCTCCTCCCTTCCCCAGTGACTGACCTTGATTCCCAAATACGAAATCTGTACAGACCAGAAATCTGAGCAGTTAGACCACAGAGCTGGTACTTTCAGAAGTAGCAAAAGAACTGTGATCCTTCTGTGATGGGGATCCCCTGGCCCCTCAATAGTACATCTCTTTCACATAACTGTTTAGAGACTTCTGCTTTCTAAGACAGGCAGGCAGGAAGGTAAGAGGTGAGGGGAAAGAGCCCTGGTGGCAGTGATCTCTAAACACTCTACTTTTGTATGTGCTCCATCTGTGCACAACATTAGAGAACAAGGCAGAAGTGCTGAGGAGAGTTCATTCCAGTCCAGGGTACAGACATGGGGACTGGGCTGGGAGCTCTGCCCATTGACTTATTGACCAGAGATGGATCTAGAAGGGGAATTTGACAAGTGTCTAAATGAACAAAGAGCGAGATGTCATGGTGCACCACACACTGTGGGCAAACACCAGCTTTGGGTGGATCCTTACTGCTTTGAGGAGTAGACCCAAATCCCAGACAAGACCACCATAGACTAAGGGAAAGGAGCCATCATCCTGAAGACTTAAAGAATGTCCAGCTCTCTGGAAGTGATTTTCTACAGACACCAAAAGGAAATTAGTGAATAGTGCTTGGTATTCTCTAAAGGAAAAGTTATGCTCTTCATAAAGTAGAGCAGAAAGAAAGTGATCTGAGATGGAAAGACAACAAATTTTATATGAAAAGGAAGATAAGAACATATTAGGGACACTAAGCTTATAATAGAAACACTGGTGCAAGTGTCACCCCACACATTACTTGCTAAGCTCAAGAGGGGAAATGTATCCTTACAATAGAGAGCTTTGATTGTTGCTACCTTACCACGTGCTCAAACCTAGCGCTGTTAGTAATGGAATGTCGGGCCATGTGAAGGACATACGAGAGTCTAAGCACACCTTTAAGCCTAACTTCCATTTACAGTAAACACAGTGGTGGAGGAGCACGTTAAATACCCCGAGAGGAAGCAATCAGACAAATCCAGGATGTAAGAGATCCTGGAGGTCGGGCATATGGGAATCCCTAGAATTTTTGCGTAACATTTATGTAATCTAAGTATCTTTTGAAAAATTAAAAAAAAATTGTTAAAAAGTGTGATGATGCCAAGGGTGGGGTGGTGGGGAGGAAGGACTGTACTAGATTCAGAAACTAAAGAGGCAAAACAACACAAAGCAAAGTATTCCCCTTGATGGCATACTGATTTGGGGGGAAGGAGACATTTTGGGGACAATTGAGGAAGTTTGTATATGAACTGGGTACTAGATGATCTGAGGGAATTATTAAGTTTCTTAGATGTGATAGTGATATTGGGTTATAGGGAAAGTGTCCTTACTTTTAAGATATATATGCAGAAGTACTTAAAAGGGACATATTGTTACATCTGCAACTTATTTTCAGTTGGTTCTGCATTTTAAATATGCAGATTCTCTACAAATAAAGAAAACATGGCAAAATATGAACAATTATTGAGTCTCTATGATGACCATTGTATTATTCTTTCAACTTTTTGGCTTGGGAAATTTTCATAGTAAAAAGTTTGGGGGAAAACCATATCACATCAGTAAGGAGCAGAAAGAACTAAACATGATCTACTATATCAGTAATGGGGAAGACAAACTTTAGAAGCACTTCCAGAAAGTAGAAGAAGAGAACAAAGGCATGAAAACTATAAGAAAGAAGATGACAGCTGTGAAAGAGAATGGTGACCCAGCATAGGAATCATAGGTGTTCCTGAGGAAGGCTCTAGAACAAACAGAACAGAAGAAATAACAAAGACATAGTTAAAGGATGCTCTATAGAAGTAATGAAAGGCATGAATAAGAAGAATAAAAGCTCTGTCTGGATTCCAGGCAAAATCAATGACTTGACCCATTTCTGGAAACCTTTTGGAGACAGCCTTTAATTATAAGGAAATACAAGAAAGTACTGTAAGCCTCTAGGCTGGAGAAATTTTGAACCTAC
>JAQZBX010042446.1:0-22009 GCA_029593785.1 Cabassous unicinctus
TTCCCCACCCCATATTAAAACTTTTTTTTTTTAATGGATGGTAGCATTGTTATAACTGTTATACAGATAGTGAAACATAGCTACTAAACTTTGTCAATGGTTTACAGTATAGTTTACATTTTAGACGGTACAGTTTAATATTTTTTGATGATATATACCATGTCCTGTGTCCATTACTGTAAGGTAATGAAGAGCATTTCCCATGACCACTAAATACCCCGTTTGATCTTTTCTGTTCCTTCCTCCCCACCCCCTGGGGCATATGACACTCCCATCTTGGCTCATGGGATGACAAGATTCATAGTTACATGCCCTGGGTATGCTAACCTGCCCTTCCTAATCTACCCACCTGTTAACCCTGCACCACCAAACCCAGTAATATCTCTACCCACCTGTCCTATCCTTCAATATGTAACTATACTCTATCACTTTACCATAGATTATGTCCACATGGGTGATGGCTCGCAACTGACTTTTTATATAAACAAAGCACTAAATTTCACAAATCGACCATGTTCTAATCTCCATCTGAGACCTCTTTTCAACAGAGGAGTAACTGTTAGATCCGGTCCCAACTCAGTGTCTTGTAGGAAAGTAGTGAAAGTAGCCTGCAAGCGATCATGATAGAAAGAGCCCCATGTAGACCTGGGAGAAGGTGAGGGCAAGGACGTGGTGAGTTGCCAAGTGCCTCCATCAGACTCTCCACTGTCCCCTCCTCTGGTGTTTTCCCACGGATGTCCACTAAAGCAGGCTCTCTCACAGCAGACACAGAAGAACCAGGAGGAAACTGGACGCTGATTTAAGGAGAACATTTTTCAAAAATATTCCTGCTTTATAAAGTGATACAAAAAGAGCAAAGGTAAACTTTTGTGTTAAATATCTTGGATATATTAGATGGATAGATGGATGGACAGACAGACAGACAGACAGAAAGACAAATACATACATGGTATCTGAATATGCTGTTCTGGAGTTTGTGTAATTCTGAGTTTCCAGATGGTGTACCTGCATGTTCTGCCCCTAAAACAGGTGTGTAAAGCAGCATGGTATGTGAGAGAAGAGCGAGTAATTAGAAGTGGCTAAAATGTAGGGTTTGTGTGAAGAGGTAAAAAGTGAGGCTAGATAAGCAAGAAGGAGCCAGGTAGTAGAAGACCTTCTGTGCCATACTAAAATGTTTGAATGTTATTCTCTGTACTGCTATTGTGCGTTATTAGCAGGAGAATGGTGTCTGATTTGAGCACTTAAAAAAATCACTGTAGCACCAGCATGGAATAAAGCCTGAAAGGATGAGAAAGCAAAGCCTGGAAGAGCAGTTAAGAGAGAGACTGAAAATATGATCCAGCCAAAAGAGAGTGAGTGCATAAAATCCTGAATTGTTTAGTAGGAATGAATCCCCAAGGTGTGTATGCTTTGCATGCCCATCTTATGCCAGATACTGTCTTAGATTCTGGGGACACGTCTATGAACAAGGCAGACTTCGCTACCCTGAGGGAGCTTACGTGCTATCAGGGTGAACAAATAAAAATGACTCCATGCTCTTTAATTTGTGTGACTAGGTGATAATAATAAGTAGGGACCAGCCTGGGGAAAAAAAAGAGTTTCAAAATGTTGAATGTTAGTGTGTTATATCAGTGTGCAGTTGGAAATACAGGTCTACGGTTTTAGAGTGATATATGGGCTCTGTATTAGTCAGCCAAAGGGGTGCTGATGCAAAATACTAGAAATCTGTTGGCTTTTATAAAGCGTATTTATTTGGGGGTAGAAGCTTACAGTTACTAGGCCATAAAGCATGTTACTTCCCTCACCAAAGTCTGTTGCCATGTGTTGGGGCAGGATGGCTGTTGGCATCTTCTAAGAGTTCAGGCTTCTTGGGTTCCTCTCTTCCCCGGGCTCCATTTCTCTCCAGGCTCAGCTGCTGTGCTGTTGCCACAAGGCCAGCTGTAGACTATTAGATGAACACCTTTTTTTCCTGCCTAAAGACCAAGCTCCTCTGTGTGCTTACTTCCCGGGGCTCGAGCTCAAAAACTCAGCATCAAGACTCCAACTCTGTCCTTTGCCGTGTCTTTTATCTGTGAGTCCCCACCCACCAAGGGGCAGGGACTCAACACCTTACTGATGTGGCTGAATCAAGGCCCTAATCATAACTTAATCATGCCCAGAGGAACAGACCAGTTTACAAACATAATCCAATATCTATTTTTGGAATACATAAATAATGCCAAACTGCTACAGGCTCTTTTTAGAGAGCTTGTTTGTATTTGTTTTCCATTGTAATACTTAACTTAATGATAACATCAGTCAGGGTTTTGGTTGCAAACAGCAGAATCCTCTCTGGCTTGTTTAAGCAGAAAAGGAAGTGATTCTGAATGTGCGTTTCTAGGAACTGTACCCCCTTCACCACTTTGTGCTACTCCAGTTACTCAGGCTGCCACAGCACCCCGCCACATGGTTTCTTCTGAATCCCCAGTCATCGGCCTGCTCTCAGCCTGCAGGAGAGTATGAGCGAGTAGTTTTTTGGTTTATGTGGGAATGTACCAAAATAGGGATGGCTTTTAAAAATATTAGACAGCCAAAAATGTCCAACAAAGATATTTTTGCCACCATGTCTGCGAAGGAAAAAAATTTAATTTTCACAAATGTGTAGACTTTTATAGTAATGTACTACTTTGCATCATCCTTAAAACAAAACTTATTTTTCACATTAAAATGAGTTGTCTTAATTTATTAATTTACTAACGAACTTGCTTTTAGTTATTGTTCCCTGCCTAGCCAGACATTCCCAAGTTTATGAATAGATTGCATTCTAAAAGTTTGTTGATAATTAATTTATTGGAAATTGCGGATACATCTTCCCATTGGAACACATTTATATTGGGTGATTCCGTTCTTGTATTTCAAAATGTGTTCCCTGTTGCAATGGAAGCTTCTAGAACACAAGCTCCTTGACATCTTCAGAAGAGAAGTGAAAGGGGACAGGATGCAGTCATCAGTGGGTACAGTGCCTAAACATTGTAGACAGTAAAAGTTGGGGAAGTGTTTTTAAGAAAAGATGTTTGGAGCTGCTTCTAATTGAAATAAAAGTGCTTAAATTCAGTGACTTAAAATGACAGTTCAAACTTAACATGTATGTTTTGTCAATTCATGAATCCCAGAGTAGGGAACAATTTGAGAGTCATTTAAAGTGAGTAAGTTCAAAAGGGAAATAGATTGTTCTGAATAATATATTATATAGACTGTTCTGAATAACCAGTTATTATTTGGAATTGTAGAATTTTAATGTAAAAGTAATTGAACTATGTAGTCTCCAAAATTTTGTTTAGTTTTAATCTTTAATATTAACTTGTTTTCCTAATGTTTACTATCTTTTACCTAAAATGGAATAGAGGAAATTAATTTTAACTGAGGTTTCCCATTGCCTTCACTTGGGAATGCTTTATTGTTGTTTGGTGATCAAAAGCTTTACAGCAGCAAAATGCTGTTTGCCTGATTATTACACAGTGAGGTTAACGGAGTTTCTTACTTAGAGTGGGGGAGAATAAGTTGACCTGCTTGTGCAGAGTAATGGCTGGATCTTTCAGAACAATGAAGAACTCAGTATTTTTCACTATTTGTGTTGGAACAACAGTATTCAGGGGTTCTTAACCAGGGGTCCACGGACCCCAAAGATTTCAGGGGATCTGTGAGATTGAATTGAAAAAAATCAACTTATTATCTTTATTTTCTGTGACTTCTAACTGAAATCTAGCATTTCCTTCACTTATGAGTGTATGCAATAAATAAATTACAGTAGTATTCACTTCACCTGACTGGCAAAGGGGTCAGTGGAACAAAAAAGGTTAAGAACCCCTGGATATATTAAGCATATGCTATGTGCCAGGCAGTGTGCTAGGCATTCAACATAAAGAGGTAAGCAAAAAGCCACAGCCCTTGCCCAACATGAGCAATTAGCATGGATTATAGCCTATGATCTACTGAAGAACCTTGTAAAGATACTTGATTAACGTTTATATAAGTTTCAAACTCTGCTAAACTTTCATGATATTCCCAAGAAACTTGAGGTATATTAAACATTTCTAGGTGGCAGTTTGATTTAACTTACATTTTAATATTGATATAAAAGTGAATATTTTGATAGGTACATAGTTGGACCTCATTGCTTTAAAAAGCAAATAATAGAATTAAACAGTAGAAACAGGTTAAAGAGAAATTGAAATTCAGGTTAGAACTGTTTTCATAGCCACGAGAAGGTGATGACCTACCCTTGGGAGCAAGACAAATGTTCTGTTGCTGATATTTGACCAAAGTTTCATTTTTTTTTCTTCTGTCCCATCAGTCTCTTTTGAAATCATTTAAGAGTTCATCAGAGGGAGGAGAAGGGGCTCAAACGATTGAGCTCCTCTCTCCCACATGGGAGGTCCCAGGTTCAGTTACTGGTACCTCCTAAACAGAAGATGAGCAGACACAGAGAGCAGACAGCGAGCACAAACAATGAGGGGGGTAATAAATAAATAAATAAAAAAGAGTACATCAGATAAATGAACATCCCCAGAGTGCTGGAGAAGATTAGCATTAACTGATTGAGTCCATTCATTAGGAGCATGTCCCTCCTGCTCTCAGCTAGTTCAAAGTCCTGGAATGTGAACTGTGGTGAAGAAAAGGCAAATCACATACTAAACTGAAGTTCGGGGAGTTCTTACTAAATGTAGGGTTTTCAACCAGCAAGAGTTCCGTTAATCACTTCCTGTCTTGGAAATTTTAAGGTATTAGCAAACTTAAAGTCATAGAACGGTAACACTGAAAGGATTGTGGCCTTCATCTGTTCCAAGTCTTTGATTTTGCAGTGTTTCCTTAAGCACAAAGTCATATACCTTTTTCTTAAAATTAAAAAGCACACTTTAAATATACTTTAATATGTGTTCTTTCTGCTGTCATAGAAAAGTGTATACGTGTGTAAAAAATTGTTTCAATCCTTGGGGTCTCACCCCATAGAAACCGCAACTGCTAGCACTTTGGTTTTTATTTTTCTAGATTTCTTTCTAGGCATGCTGTGTGTTTGTATTTAATGCAAAAATGAGATCACAAGCCATTCTACTGAGTAGCACAACAGTTGAGAGCTCTGCCTTTGGAATCAGACCATCCATCCTGGGCTTGCTCCCACCTCTTTCAGTTACTAGTGTACAAATGGTCAGTTTCCTTATTTGCAAAATAAAGATGATAATATACCTATTCATACGGTTGTTATGAGTAATGTAAAGGAGATAATACATGTGAAGTGTCTAATCTGGCATTTAATAAATGCTTAACAATCCAGCCTGGTGTCCCTGTGTCATCCCACGGTGCCCCTTCCATGGCTTTCCTGTGTTGCTTCGGGGGAGAGATTGTTTCCAGGAAGACACAGATGTGTTTTTACGCATACATTTTTAAGTCCATAAACTAGATATTGTATAAGTGGAGGAAAATATATGTTAAAATTTTCTCCTGGCTCCCAGAATCTTATTTAACAATTTTTGATGTGAAATTCAGCTGAATGATTTAATTTTATAAGGCAACATCAATTCAAAACTGACCCTATTACCTTTTCATGTTTATTGTAGTACCTAGAGGCTTCTTTTGAAAATAAGTAAAATGAATGAACTCCCTAATAGCTTTTTAAAAATTCCTTTAAAAGTATATTTTTCATATTAATTATCACAAAACATAGTATGGCATATCATATAAGTACCATGATTATCATGCTTAGTTGGATTATTTTCTTTGTCTTATTCAAGACTCTTACGCCACTTTACAATTTGCTTTAATTTCCAAGTTGACATACATTTTTGTCCCAAAGTGGTGTAGAAGGTTAAATACTGTCTAAAAATTAACTTAATTGGAAGAGTAACTTTAAAATTTTGTTTGAGATTTTTATACTTTCTTAATTTAATGTGAAAATTAAATGTGTATAGACAAAATAAGTCAACAGTTAAATTTTATGACAAAGGAAGTAAATGTTCTACTTTTCCCTTTTTCTCTAGCTCAACTGAGAAGTCATTTCCTTGGAGATCAACAGGTATGATCTTTTATTATGTAAAAAAAAATTATGTTTTGCACACACCAAAAAAGCAATTTCATGGTCTGCTTTCTTAATTTACTACCTCTTGGTGAAATAAGCCAAACAGAGCCTTTGAATATTAACAGTATTTGGCTACTTTGAATAATAGTTTTTTTAAATATATATATATTTATTTTGTTTATCCCCCCACCCCCTGCCACTGCTTGCACTCACTGTCTGCTCTCTGTGTCCATTTGCTGCACATTCTTCTGTGTCTGCTTGTCTTCTCTTTTCATCTCCCCTTTGGGAGGCACCAGGAACCAGTCCCAGGACCTTCCAACATGGGAGGGAGGCACTTAATCACTTGAGCCACCCCAGCTCCCTGGGTTGTTTTCTCTCACTGACTCTTTTCTTTGTCTCTTTTTTGTTCCATCATCTTGTTGTGCAAGCTCTCAGCGCGAGCCAGCTCACTTGCACCAGGAGACCCCGGGAACTGAACCCGGGACCTTCCATATGGTAGACAGGAGCCCAATCACTTGAGCCATATCTGCTTCCCTAATTTTTTTTTTTTTTTTAATTTCTTTATTACCCCTCCCCCCTCGCGGCTTGTGCTTGCTGCCTGCTCTCTATGTCTATTCGCTGTGCGTTTTTCTGTGTCTGCTTGTCTCCCTTTGTTGCGTCATCTTACTGCGCTAGCTGTCCACGGGCACAGGCCATCTTGCCTTCACCAGGAGGCCCCGGGAATCGAACCCAGGGCCTCCCATATGGTAGATAGGAGCCCAATCGCTTAAGCCACATCCGCTTCCCCCTAATAGTTCTTAATATGCTTAATTTTTAAACATAGTTGAGTAAATTAGTATATGTCAACTACATAGAAAGTTAAAGCATTGGACAGCAACATTTTTAATGTTAAACTAGTATCTGAAAAAGTTTCATTTCCTTCGTAAGGAAACACTGAGATGCCCTCAGAAAGGTTATTGAATAATGTGGGACAGCTGGCTAGTCACTTACGTAAAGCAAGTTCTTTCCTTTCACAATGTTTCTCATACTCAAAGAAGCATTGCCTGAAATGTTCGTTTTCTTTGTTTTCAGATGTAGAATAACTGGGAGCATCTACTGTAAGAGAATTAATTTTGTCATATTAGCTGTGGTTGGTTATATTTTTTAAGGCAATTAATATATAGACTCATTTCTTTTGATCCTATATTCACCTCATTTAAAAGGCAAATTATGTTAAGGAGAGTATTCTGCTACTTTCACAGATCCTTGACGTTTTGTCACTCAATCTTCATTCAGTAACGGTTGATTGAGCACCCACACCATGTGCCCAGGACTGTGCATATTGTTGGGAGATTGTGATGAACATGACCCACGTGTCTCTCCCCAGCCCCCAAGGAGATTTCAATATAAAGGGCAGTGCCAACAAGCATGTGCATTGTTAGAAATACTATAGTAGGTCTTAGAGCTAAATACTTGGGTGCTTTTCAAACAAAGCTTACAGTGAGTAAAGCTCAGGCCTGCAAATGCCTGGTACATGAGTTACCTAAACCTGGTACTAGGATTCTGGTGTTAACTTACGGTATTTTACAAAGAAGCTGTTCTCAAGTAGTATTTACGTAAACCATAGATTAGGCAGAGACATATGAAAAACCACCTAGCAATGAGACTTATAAACAATTTAATACAAAGAAAGATATACCATGAAATAATATATGATTAACTGCCAAATAAGTTTCATATGGGAAAATTGTTATAAGTGAACAGTCCACTCCAGAGACAGCCTTGCAAAGAAGATGGCCTTGAGAGGGGCCAGGCAGTGGAGAGGGCATTGTCATTGGGCAGCAGAAAAGAGCAGGAGTGTCACACAGGAACCTTTTAAACTGATTTGGGAGATGGTGATGTGCAAAAGCTAGAGAGTCATATTGGACCACATTAGAGAGTCCCATTAATACCAGAGACTTTGAATTCTCCTGCAGGTGGTGGGGAGCTACTAAAAATCCTTGGAGCAAAAATTCACATAATTTAAATAGCCCTCAGGAGAAATAGCAGAGCTATGAAAAGGAGGGAGAAAGAAAAATCTAGTGGTAAGAGAGAGCAAATGAAAGTGTAATGCAGACTTTGGTGTGTGAGATCATCTGAAGTAGGAGATTCCTAAGGATTTAGAGGTTGACTGGGTGTGGGAGGGAGTGGACAATGATGAATTTGAAGTTTTGAGTTTGGGAGGACAGTGGAATCATTAAGACAGGAGAGTCGAAATGGAGAGCTGGTTTTAGGGGAATGCCGAGGACTTCAACTTTACATGTGTAGTATTTGAGATGACTAAAAACCAGCAAATGAAAACATTCAATAAACATTTAGAAAAGTGAGTACTAAAGAATGCCCCTAATTAAATGTGAAGAAAAACACATCTATTAAACTGATAGATCCATGCATATTATTATGTAATTTAGTGGTTTGGGCACGTGGACCAGAGTACTGTGGATAAAGAATAACCAAGTCAGAGAGAACAAGACTAAATCAGGAGGGCAGCCTATGCTAAGAGAAAGCTGCTGCTTTTAATTCTTGGGAGGTAATGAGAAGGCGGTCTGAAATCTGGCTGAGGGTAAGAGAGGGGAGTCCGTTGAGATGCAGTATTATTTCCCCATTTTGTCAGAACACTTAAGGTCCATACTGCAGGTAAGAACCCTGAGTTCCCTGTTTACCAATGTATTCCAAAGACTGAGTACAGTGCCTGTGTATGGCAGACCCTAGGTGAATCACCACTTAAGCGAAGGAATGCATGCACACATGCGTGAGCCCATCGATGCTGCTTTACATTGTCATCAGAATGTTTGAGCATATATACGTTAGCTTCACAACTAGATTCTATGTCTGTGTCATTTTTCTTTCCACCTCAGTGCCTAGAAAATGCCCAAACTTTAGCAGGTACTAAAATATACCTAATGAATGAATAGGGTGAATATTTTAATTTAATAGCAAAATATATAATTTGAAAAATAATATCATGCAAAGAAGTTATAAATTTTCAAAATCCTCAAAGTTCTAACACTCCAGGACTTTTTTTTGGTTCTTAATTTGACTCAGTGCACCTGAAACCTTTATAGCTGACATGACATTAAAAAAGAAAATCCCCATTTGCCATAGCACTGCAGGTCTACCATTATTGAATGGACTGTGCATCCCCAACCTTGACACCTGGAGCAGTTTAGTTTAGAAATTGTATGACGTTAGCAGTCAGGTGTTTTAGGTGTTTCCTTTCAATTCTCTACCATTCTATCATTTTATCGTGAGATTCTGGATGAGTATCCTTTTTTCTTTTTAATTTTCTTTCTTTATATATTGCAGATTCTGCACACATGCACATGAAGTTCGTTTTTTTCCATTTGTCTTTATTAATTACAACAGCTGTGTTGAGATATAATTCACATACCATACAACACATCCATTTAAAGCATACAATTCAATGATATTTAGTATCTTCACAGACGTGTGCAATACTCCAGTTTAGAATATTTTCATCACCTCTTAAGGAAACCCCTGTACCCATTAGCATTCACTCTCCTTTCCCCCCACAAACTCACCAGCCTTAGGCAACCACTAATCTACTTTCCATCCCTTTGGATTTGCCTTTTCTAGACATTTCATATAAATGGAAGCATACAATAAGTGGTTCTTTGTGACTGGCTTCTTTCACTTAGCATATTTTCAAGTTTCATCCACGTTGTAGCCAGAATCAGTATTTCATGTCTTTTTATTGCCAAATAATATTTAATTGTACAGATATACTATTTATTTATTTTGTCAGTTGATAGGTATTTGGGTTTCCACTTTTTGGCTATTATGAATAATACTGCAATGAACATTCGTGTATAAGTTTTTATATGGATGTATGTTTTAATTTCTCTTGGGTATATACCCCAGGAGTGCAATTGCTAAGGCACATGGTAACTATATTTTAACCATTTGAGGAACTGCCATACTAGTCGCTAAAGTGGCCACACCATTTTACATAATCATAAGTAGAGTATGAGGATTCTAATTTCTCAGCATCCTTGTCTGCACTTGTTACAATGTCTTTTTTATTATAACCATCCAAATAGATGTGAAGTGATACCTCATTGTGGTTTTGATTTGCATTTCTCCATTAGCTAATATAGGTTTTCTCTTTAGTTAATTTTTAGTTTTAGTTCTTTAAAAAGTGGTGAAGGATATAGAGCGTGTTGTATTTTAATCTTACCAGCTGCCTTCATATTGACTTTTTTTTTACTTAAAAAATATTTTCTCCTGACTCTATAAGTAATATATAACAATCAGAGAATTTTTGGAAAATTCAGAAACATGTAAAAAGAATATAAAATTTCTTATAATCAATCTATTACATCATCTTTGTCAATATGAATGTGTATTATACATAATTTTATATTTTCCTTTAAAGCAAAATTGGAAACATATTGTGTATGCAGTTACTTACCATGTTTGTCATATAATATCATAAGCACCATTTAATATAAAATTAGTCTAAGTTCATCTTTAATACTATATAGTTTCAGAATTATTTTTGAAAGCCTCGAACAGCT
The DNA here is from genome assembly GCA_029593785.1 of Cabassous unicinctus. Classification (NCBI taxonomy): domain Eukaryota; kingdom Metazoa; phylum Chordata; class Mammalia; order Cingulata; family Chlamyphoridae; genus Cabassous; species Cabassous unicinctus. The sequence continues at coordinate 10,609 of JAQZBX010042446.1, forward strand.
GTCTGGCATGTAGTTGTAAATATTAAAAACAAACATCCTTGCCCTCTTAAGAGTTTCAGGGTTAGTAGATGTAAGGTGATTAAGCCAGTAACTATATATACTTACAATTGGGGAATGGGTTCTGTAAAGGAATATTACAAGTATATACCATATTATTGGACATGCAGGTTGTTTTTCATTTTTCACTGTAATAAATATTTTGTAAACATCCCTGTATATAAAATTTTGTCTGCATCTTTGATTTAACATGGGCTAAATTTTTAGGAAAATTATTAAAGTAAGTGAACATTTTAAGTCTTTTGATATATGTAACCAAGTTGCTTTCGTGAAAGATTGTATTAATTCTCCCTCCCTTCCTTCCTCCAGGTATAAGAAATCGATCCTCATAGTCCCTCATCAGTGTCATCATTTTTATTTGTAATTATATAGAAAATGTCAAAATACCCTATATTACTCTCCTTTATTTTTTCTATTGGAGTATTAATGTTTGATGAGTAAGAATTCTTTATAGCCCAAAGATGATAGCTAGTTCCAGTCTGAAAAACTTAACCTGTGCCAGGTAGCTCAATAGAGGAAATTTAATATAGGGAATTTATAGTTATGAAAGTGTTGTTTGGAAGTTTTGGGAGATTAAACAGGATGGTGAAGCACCCCTGAGATTAATGATGCTAGGAAACTGCTAACACCCCTAGAGCTACAGGAGCACAGTAGAGGTGATTTTGTCAAAGCCTGACAATGCTGGGGGTGTGGCAGGGATGGGAATTGCAGTGGGGGTTTTCCAGTATTAGCTGAAACCACAGAGGTGATACACCCACTGCCAGAGATATTGCCCAAAGTAGAGCAGGAGAAACATGTGGCCTCTATTTGTAATTCTCCTAACCCTCACCAGTCTGTGTACTGGCTGAACCAAACTGGAGTGGGCAGTTTTAGAGTTTTAGCAACCAAAAGCCAGGCAGGTGCTGTATATAATCTTAGCTTGATTTAAAGTAGGCAGAGCATAATGTTAGATGATGAAGACAAATGGTAGGGAATGAAATATCTGAGGCCTTGGCATCCTTTAAAACTCCCCTCCCCTGCAGTACATTAATTCAGCTTCATTTAACCAACATCTACATGATTTTTGCCATATCCAAGTATCAAATGTATTATTATATGCTCAATTTTTTTAAGTTAATTCAGGCAAATCACTTAAGAAAAAAAAATACTTTTCATCACCCTAATTAGTAGGCCATGCAATAAGAGATTTAATACACTAGTTATATAGATATATAAAATATATATCATACATAAACATTAAATATGATTTAAAATAAATACATAACAATTAATTAAAAGTTTTCCAAATAGTCCCCCAAATACTTTAGTGTTAGGGAAATACAGCTCTAGTTTTATCTGTCCTCACTATAGCTACATCCATAATTCACAATTATGCCCAGTCCTTTTTTTTTTTATCAGAGCACAATCTTGCCTGAACTCATATTCAAACCTAAGAGTTATAATTGCTTAGTCTTTTTTTCTTTTTTGGAAGGGGTAGGGTAAAGGAGGGGAGATAATTAACCTTCAAAACAGCAATCACAACCAGTCTTTCTCCTCTTTCTAACATCTTAACTATATGTTACTTGTTCATTCGCCTACTTTTCACCCATACTCATGACATTTAAGTTGTGACTGTGGCAGTAAGCTTTAGTTATAAATGTAGAAAATTGAAATTTGATTTTATGAATAAAAGGGTAAAATCTGCTTTGTTTCACATTGCTTTTTCTGGTTGATATTGATGCTATTTAGAAGTTTGATTAAAAGTAAGCAATTGGGATAAAATGCCAGCTTTACTGCTGCTTTTACTATAAAATTTAACTATTTTTTATGTCCCACTTTTCAAATAGAGATAATGAATGTAGAATGAAAATGATCTTGTTTTAAGAATTAGGCAGTCCTCAGAATGAGCCAAAGGTGACTTAAATGTGAAAAATATTTAGAAGATCTTCAGTTTTTGCTAGGTCGTAACAAAAGAAACAGCTTTACTGATCTTATTGGTTTCCTAAATAAGAAAGAATTACACAAAAGGATTTAGGATTGAAGTTCTGTTACTGTTCCTCATTTTCCTTTAATATCTTGAATCTTTACTTGCAGACAATTTCTAAGTTTTACAAATTTTACTTGAAAAGCTCAGCACTTTAAAAGCTTTTCAACAATAAGGTAAATTGTTAGCAGTGCAGTAGCTGGACCCCTGCCTACTCTGATGTTTTCAGATGTTACATTCTCTTGAAATACCAGAAACAGGTTAGCTGCTAGATTTTATTTTTAATTACCTTGCTGCAGCATCATTTTTTAAGGGAACCCTCAAGATGCCATAGACAGAAAAGATCTCCATTTCTTTATAATTCAGTTCAGCTTTTTTTACTGGTGGTGGTTGGTTGGTTGATTTGTTTGTTTTTAAACTATATTAGGGGTGGTAGGCTCTTGGAGAGTAAAAAACCAAAGTTCCTCCACTCACACTTTGCAGTTTGGGAGCTGCAAGAGATATTTCCCAAAGAGTGGGAGGAACCACCCATTCTACAAAACCTCTCTATATTCCAGGCTTGTTGAGGAGGAGTCTCAAGGAGATGCTTCCCTGGAAGTAATAAATATTTTGAAGCATTTATGCCTTATTGTTATTTTACCTTTGCCTTCGTCACTGTTCCGGGTTTTCTAGCTTATCTGTGTTACTTATTTGCCCTCTAAAATCATATATGCACATCTTTTTTGACTTTTATGAAGAGGAGAGTTTAGTGTGTTGGGTTCAGCTTTGTCTTTTCCTTAGTCTTGTATTTCTGTTTGTTTTTTATGTGTATTTTGCTTAAAAGGAGTTGAGGGAGTGTTGTCCTAGTGCTTCCTTCTGTTTCCTTTTTTATTAGTCATTTCCCTTTGTTCACTTCATATCTTTTAACGTTTTATTTATTTGTACAATCTTCTATGTTCCTCCAAAATTTGAGATAGCTTTCAAGAACACATATAATAAAATAGAAAAATGAATGTCAGAATCACAGAAAATAAAAATTAGAATAATAGGTAAAGGCCTAAAAAACTTAAGAATGCAAATATATTCACATATAATTATATTTCATGATAGAAAGTACTATATGGAGTTTCTTTTAAAGAAAAGAGCTTGGATTTATCTCTCTTTTAAGAAAAATCACACCAATTCAGTAATTAAAATAACCATACATATTATGCTTCCACCAGAAAGAAGCTGTGTATTGAAGCCATAGACAGAGTTTGTTACTTAACTCCTCCAACCACATCCTATAAAGTGGATTTTGCTACAAGTCACAATTTCACAGTTTTTCTATTCCAGGCGGGTGGAGGGGGTAGGGGGAATTTGAGAGCCTAGGCAGTCAATGGATGCTAAAACCTTTAAGAGAGTGGTCCTCAACCCTAACTGCACATTAGAATCACCTTGGGTGCTTTTATAAATCCCAATGTTCAGGCCACATGCCGGACTGATTAAGTTAGAATGTCTCGGGGTATGACTCAGGCAGCAGTAGTTTCTAAACTCTTCTCCCCACCCTCTCACTCCAGGAGATTGTAGTGTGCAACCAAGTTTGAGAACCACTGCACTAGGATAAATGTTGAGGTGAACTTGACAGTAGAAGGATCAAGCAGACCGCAGCTGAATTGGCTGATAGAGCTTAGCAACCCTTAAAGTAGCACAACCAGATGTGATACAGTGTAACACACAAAGCACCATCCATAATATATCCTACCCTGAAAGTTTGACCTTGCAAGCTTTTTCTCTTTCTGCTTACAAGAAATATTGGGGTTAGAGGAATATGTACACCATGAGAAATCCAAAATGTGGAACATCTATAAATTTATTGCTATGGTTTCCTCAGTGAGTCAAGAACATGAAAATTAGATTACAGGATTTAAGTGACAATAACACTCAAATTCAATCAGTGCATCTTAATTGAGCCTAACTAGCATAAGCCAACTGAAGAAACATTTCTGAGACCATCAAGAAAACTTAAATATGAACTCACTATTAGATGATAGCATTATGGAATACTCGTAGTTTTGTGAAATCCTTATTTTAAAGAGATACATGAAGTATTTTGAGGTGAAATGACCTGATGCTTTGTTTTTAAAATCTGTAACAAAGAAGGAAGAAAGAAGAGGTAATAAATGGAGCAAGTATGGCATAATTCAGATGATTATTAAATCTGGAGGCTGGCATGTGCAGGTTCATTATACTTTCCTCTCTATTTTTATATAAGTTTGCAAACTTTAAAATTTTTAACGCAATTTTTTAAAACAAAAGTTTCAAAATACTAAGGTTTACATAGTACATCAGAGTGACATGTCAAAGCCAGCAAAGTGTTGACATACTCTGAAGGTTAACTCTAACATAAATAGTAGAAAGAACTCACTGGTGAGATGGATGGCATGAGTTTCCCAGCCAGTGCATGTTTGTTTAATTTGTATTTTCCACTTATTTGGGATTTGTTAAGCAAATCCTTATTAAGTGCAATTACTAGTAAGTGCTGTGAATTTATTGCTACATTCGTACATGGGCCATCACCAAATAAGAATATTAGTATTTTGCTGTAGCAAACATGCATCCAAATGTTCCTAAGCTACTTGTATGTGATACATGAATACCTCAAACAAAAGTTTAAATTTAGTGAGTTAGTGCTTTGTGTGAAAATCAAATGTTAAGGTTTGATCATATATAAAATGTTAAGGTTTCAACCTTTAACATTTTATATATGATACAAACACATCAAATAAATATTTAAATTTTCCCATGCTTTTAATGATATGTGAAGAAGGTTTCTGTTAACTTTCTAAAATAAAATAGAAATTGGTAAGCCTGAAAGCTGCTCTTTTTCCATTACTGTTCTCCAACACACAGAGTTTCATATCCTCAGTTTATGATTGTGGCTTTAGGAGAACTGGAGAGGCTGCCATCTATAATTCCAGATTTCAGTCTTAGGCCAGAAATAATCTGCATTTTGCTCTATCTTGATAATCTCCACTAAAAAAATAATCCAGTGGGAAAATATAGAAACATCCTGTTTTAGAAGAACTAATCAATTCTTTTCAATGTCAGTATTATTCCCTATGGGATTGTTGTTTTATTGTTGTTATTTTAAAGAAAGATAAAACCAAAACAAAACATAAAGCATCTATCTTGTATCTCAAATATGCACATTTCCACATTTGGTAACATTTTTTCCCAAAAGGATTAAAATGTGTCTTTGAAAAAAAGTTTGAGTGATTCTGAGCACTTAAACACATTTTCCACAGACTTGACTTTTTACATCAGAGTGAATCCCTTACTTACTCTTTTTTCAAATGTGTGATCCTACAGGAAGCATGAGCCCAGTGGCCATTATCTGAATACCCACATGTTAAATATAATGTTGAATACTACATGAGTGTCCATTTCTTTTCATCTTTATATTTCTTAACTCCTTGTTTTTCTAGCATTCCTTTTACAATAGGTAAGATGCCTGTATTTTAATTAGTATCCAGATTAAAAATACTTAATAAGCACTCATCTTATTATGATTTGTAGATACTTCTATTCAGATGATTTTTCTCTATAAATTTTTTTTGTATTGAACAGAATTAAGGAATTTTCAAATATTTGTAAACAAGAAGTCTCTCTGGTAGTATTCACAACTAAAATACTTCTCAGATTTGTCATTGTAGAAATAAAGTCAGTTTATACATATACAAAGTTTGCTTTAACTAGGAAATTGAATCCTGGCAGACAAACTTGCACAGTGGATTTCATTGCAGGCTACTTGATGTTTAGAGCAAAGTTTAAAGGGAACTAGAAGATACTTCATTAATGATTTCTATTTTCTAAGGTTTTTCATGTAACATTTTCTAGAGGAGTAAAATTTTTAAAGCCATTGTCCTAAATATTTAAAAGATAATATAAGTATGCACAAGACCCAAGAACTTAGATATACGCAAGAAAACCAGACTGGAAATAGTTTTAAGAAACATGGTCTTCTGCCTCTTCTCTGAAGTCTTTACTTTCACTAAAATCCAACTTTTAAAGGATATCATATGGTTTGTTGAGTCAACAAACTCCAAGTATCTATAATGCTCTTAAAATGTCTGTCGATGTCCATCTATAGCTTCTCCTATAGACTTAAGAACATTATTAACTTTCATGTTTCCACCCTATTTACGTTTCCGCTCTAGCGCAGTATTTCCTTTTGATCTCATTCCCTCTGATAATAAGGTGAACTGTGTAGAAATGAGTCTTGTGCATTAAGGAGGTACTGAAGAGGAGGATTTCCTTTGGGGATCCCAGGTCCTCCTCCAGAATTTGCCCTACAGCTTGTTTTCTTAGCTATAGGAGGTATTGGAATATGTTTGCCCCTCTGTAGAAAGTTGACACCCTCCTGAGTCTCTGGTCCTACAAGAGACCTATGGCCAAATAGGAAGTTGAGTCCCCAAAAGACAGAAGTTTCTACTCAAAGTTTTTCATGAGTTGCCCCTCTGAATATGATGGCCTAACCTCAACTCACAGGCTAGAGAGCTGGAAGAAATGTGACATATTCAATTTACTTAACTGTCAAAGAGAGTGTCGTCTGTCTTAACATTTTGTGCTATTACCTTCCCAAGAGTCCTACAAAGATTTGACTGTACACTATCTTTTATGTCAGGGCAAACCTCTAAACACCCTAGCAACTCAGAACAAGCACAAATAAGGAGACTGTAGCACAAGATTGCAGCTTGCTAGACTGTGAAAGACTACTTACAGGGATGCATATACTAAAACTCTCCTAACTAAAAAGGCTCCTGTTTCCATGGTGATTTTACGCATAATACAGACTTTCCTCGTTTCAAACAGTATAAACAGCAAGACACACAGATTAACAAAGGAGAGACATTTTCGTAATTCCAAGTACTTTGGAGACACCTCAGAATTTTTAATGACAATATTTTTATGCACATTTTGTGCATATTGGGGATGTACATCACAAACAAGATAAAAAAATCACTTTATATTTCATCATCACCATGAAAGAAAGGGGTAGATAATATACCAGATTTTCATAGCCCTACAGCATTATTGTCCCTTACCCACTAATAGTTTTCTTAGTTACAACCTTCTGCTTTTTCTAATAAATTGCCCTTTTTTCAATATCGGGGCACTCAGATGAAATATAACAAGCAAGAAGCTTCAGGCTTCTGATAATCTCTCAGTCTTGGGTGCAGATGGAAATTTCTTTCTACCTTGAAGCTTGTTCAAGTTCTATAATTTTTAGACATACCTTTTCTTGGTAGATGCTAATTTAATGTTTGAAAATACCCCATAGTGTATTTCTGGTATTCCTGAAAACATGTTTGTAATTTTTTTTTCCTTAAGTATCACGTATCCTTCAGTACACAGATTAAAGAAGTAGCATTTGCATACTGTAATTTTTTTTACTTATAAAAAAAGTCTTGATTTCATATTCTGATTTTGCTAAATTGCAACGTGGTAATGGTTTAGAGTTTACAGAATTGGTCGTGAAATGAGTAACCCCATTCTATATGTTTCTGTGATTTCTCGGGTGAATTTGACTAGTGTCTTCTTCTGTTGCCCATAGCAGATGTTTTTAAAAGACATTCATCTTCAAGTAGGGTTGCATAAATAATGCATGATTAATAAATGCAAACCTTGCCATACTACATAAGGAATGTTTTATCCAGTAATTAGGAAATGGGGTCTTCTGTTTATATAGTGGCTATGTGTACATACTACATTTATAGGTGTGTATATAATTTGTGAATTACAAGTTTCCAAAGAAACAGTAAATATTAGCAAAACTCTTTTGAGACTTTTTTTTTTAGGAGGTACTAGGGGTTGAACCCAGGAGGTCTTACATGGGATGCAGGTGTTCAACCACTTGAGCTACATTCACTCCCCTACCTTTCTTTTCGTAACTCAGAAGAGTTTTCAGGATCTGTTTAACTTTGCAGATATCCATTAACATTGGGCTCTGCTATAGAAGTAGAAAAATGACTAAAAACCTTAGTCATAGTATGGAAAGTGTTTATGTTATAGTTCATATTAAATAAATCATTTTCTAAGCTTTTTAAAACGTTAACTTTTATATTTTACTTAAAGAGTGCATAAAATTTACACCCTTTTCTGTAAACAAACCCAGTTATTTAGATCTTCAGATTGAATTTGGATATGTGAGAATGTAGTATTTTAAGTATTTTGGTTACTATTTCTATGTTCTCATCCATATTCTGTTATCTGGGATGTTGCATTAAAAAATGTAAGGAACAGCATCAGTTAGTAACATTTAGAGGTTACATCATTATATTACTTTTGAAATAATTTTATAGTGTTTGGCTTTGTAGTTTTTGAGATAGTAATACTGTTAAGTTTTATTATTAGAGTGACCAGTATAGAATCACAGATCTTGCCATTTGTGCTTGCTCTGCTTACCATTATTTATTTAAAGTAGCTTCTCTTAAAGAAGAGTTTGAGTACAATTGCTTGTCACATGGTTTGTGTGAAAACGTTCCATTGGGTGAACAGACACAATTGCTAAGGTTCAGATTTCTGGGGTTACAGCTTCTTCTTTTCCTATTTGAATAATAATTCCTAATGAGGTGGGGGGGAGATGGTGGCACACACAGAGCTCTAATCGTTTTTGGTTTCCATGGTAATAACTTTCCAGATTCTGACACTGCATGCCACCTGGTGTTTTTAAGCCAAAAGCTTTGATGTATTGGTGTCCCAGGTTTATCTTTTATTAAGCTGAAGCTAAGAATCATCTGATGATCTTTTTTCTTTTAAAGTCTGTGCATTTTTCTACATATGAGAATTTCTGAAGCTACCACAGTGGTACTTCAATTTGTTACTATTTCACATTTGCTTCTCAAGTGTTCCATTCTTGGATAGAACAAAGCTAGCCTGCCGCATGGCTCTGATTTCAGGATGTTTCCTGTGCTGCTATGCCCAGCCATTTCAATTCCCTGTAAAGTTCTTCCAGCCTAGCAAACTAGGTATTTTTCTTAGTCCTTAATAAAACTCTTTCAAGAATTGCTGTATAAGAATATTTAGAACTCTGGAAACTCATAGCAGAATACTTACAAATGAAGCAGATCACCTTCCAGTATTATCAGCCTGACAGAGACTCAGATCGTGTTTCAGCGTGTACCAGGGAAACCATATACAATCTGTAATCTTTATTGAAATTCCAAACTTAAGAATTCAGAACTGTCACAGAACTCTATAACCTAGAAGTATACTGTCAAATGATATATCAGGAGGCAGGTTGTTAAAAACCTATATTTAGAATGTCTAGCAGTCTTCTGGAGGATAGGAAACAAAACCTTAGATTAAATTTCACATCAAGTTAGTCTTAGAATGCAGTGGAATTTCCCAGTTCTCCCATAAACCTTGTCTTTGCCTTATAAACTAGCTCAATCAGCAATGCCTAAAAGTTCACTTTGCTTTACATAGCCAATCTTTATTAAACCCCATAAGGTAAAGCCATAGCATAATGCTGGCCGTGAATCAGCACTCCATAAAGGGAAACTGCTCTTGTTACTGGAAATTTATTCAACAAATATTTACTGGGCACCTACTGAAGTGCCTAGATATTGGAAATAAATTAGTAAGCAAAGCAGACAAAAGTCCCTGCTCTCATTGAGCTTATATTCAAGGAGACGGAGATGGTGATAAGTGCTATAGAGGAGGGGGAAAAGCTCTCCTCCTGTGGTAAGTGGACATGCTTAGATGGTACTTCCTTTAGGAAGTATTTCCAAGCTCCACCCAGACACACACACATACACACATCATGTCTGTTCTGTTGGTTTTTGTATTACTAGCACCTGGAATATAGTTGGTTCTTAATAAATTGATGAAGGAAAAAAAGACTAATGCAGATATTGAAATCCCGAGGTTCATGTGTTGAACTCAGAATGTGACATGGGCTTAATATAAGTCTTTAAATTAAAGTGAAGCAGCATTCCTGAAAAAAAAAGTTAACAACATAAGGATTAAATTTGAGGACAGAAAGACTTGTAGTGAAGATAATTAGAATATGGGCAAATATATTTTGAAAATACAAGAAAAAAGAAAGCATAACTGAATGAAATTAGGGACAGGTGGCATGACCTACACCTCCTAAATTTATAGTGTAAAAAATAGAGTTTGAAATAGAAAAGGAGATTGGTTAGGGCTTTTTTCTAAGTTAGATGGCAAAATGGTCCAGTTGAAAATAAAACAAGATAATGGGAGAGACAGGTTTGGCTAGGGGAAACAGTTATCAGGTTATATTTGTCTACATTGATTTGGGAATAGACTGAAAGAACAAAATAAGCAGATGAGTAAAAAATTAAAGTTTCAGTTGTTTGCTGCTCTAAAAACTGTAGAGTTTCTTTGATTGTAGATGGCATAAAATATAGAAAGCAGACTCTGACTTCGGAGATTTCATCACCAATCTCAATAATATGGACACTGTGTAAATTTTCATTTTAAAACTTTGATATATAGAGAACCTTTTTTAAGATACTTGGCCACCATTGTCACTCACAGAATGTTAATCCTCTTGGAGAAAATCACCAGAGAGAGTTTTCCAAGGGGGAACAAGATCAATTTACAGATTTTTATTTAATACAATGTGTAAGTTACTGGGGCTTGTAATCAGTATGAACAACATTCATGAAGCATAGCAAAATATATTAATAGATTGTGAGTACTGTGGAATACTTTAATATAGATATAATCAAAATAATTGTACTGTTTAAGATGAAAATTGTCTTGTATTAACATAAAGATTTTGAGATGTTACTAACAAATATCTGAACCTTTTAAAGCAAATTTTTATGTAACATTGCCATTAAGTTTAGCTGATTAAATTTATCTTCTTGCAGACGTGCCAAATACCGGTGTAAGCAAACCTCGAGTTTCTGACGCTGTTCATCCCAACACCTATCTCATCAGGACAGAGCCAGAACAAGGGACCCTCTACTCACCAGAGCAGACCTCTCTCCATGAAAGTGAGGGTCTGTTGTATTATCTTTTAAGTATTGCATTTTGCTTTTAATATTTTCTGTTTGAAAATGAGCATTAGAAGTGTACAATAAAAAAATATTTCCTGCTGGTTTCATTCGTGCAGGATCATTGGGTAACTCAAGAAGTTCAACGCAAATGAATTCTTACTCTGACAGTGGATACCAGGAAGCAGGGAGTTTCCACAACAGCCAGACTGTGAGCAAGGCAGATAATAGACAGCAGCATTCATTCATAGGATCAACTAACAACCATTTGGTGAGGAATTCTAGAGCTGAAGGACAAACTCTAGTTCAGGTAAGCCAAGCACATCAAGATCATTTTGAAGAAATAGACTACTAATTGAAGATCTGTTCTAGATATTCTTTTTTTTTTTTT